>CABHPR010134863.1:0-17474 GCA_902168415.1 Peromyscus melanophrys
TTTTTCTACCTCTGGTCTGTACCCAGCCTGGATTAACCCTGAAGAAAACTAAAGCCCAGGATTTTTGTGTATTTTCCATACATACATTCTACGAAATTCACCAGTATACGTATACAAAATCTTTATCGGAAGGATGTTCACCACTACGCTTTTGAAAGTATTTCATTTACTTTTAAAAACTATTATGTGTGTCAATGTTTTTCCTACATCTATGTAAGTGCACCGTGTTGTCGTGGTTTGTTTTGGAGACAAACAACATCTCATGTGTCCTAGGCTGACCTCAAACTCGAGTCTAGCCTTGGATGTCTGAGCTTCATCCTAAGCGTTTGGACTACAGGATTGTTCCACCACACTCTGCTTGCACTTAAAAAACAAAAAACTGTGCCAGCAACTAAATAAATAGTCCTCTCTTCTTCTTTCCTTAACTTTTTTGTTTTGTTGCTTGCTATGCAGCTCCAGCTGGAACGTTCTCTGTAGCCCAGACTGGCTTGGAACTCACTATCCTCCTGCCTCAGCCTCCAGAGTGCTGGTATTGCAGGCATGAGTCACCACGTTCCACTAAACATTGATTACCACCCGGCCCCCCACCGCCCCGCCCCAAGGAGTATATTTGACCTCCCTTCCAGTGTGTGCCCCCCCCCTTTAGTCTAGGACTGAAAATCCCTATTTGCCCTCGCCCTCATGAACTCTCCCCAGAGTCCAGAGTCCAGAGGTCATCCAGACTGCACAGTCCTGTGCCTCTTGGTGCATCTGCCAGGCTAGGCTGCGGGGTCTGGCCAGTGTCAGCCAGAACCCACTCTCCCGGCGCTGGACAGACACACCCATCCACAGAGGGCTTCAAAGGAGCCCTGGGGTCCGATTGCTTTGTCACAGCGACACGGCGTGGTGGGCCTCAGAAGTACAGTAGGGACTGAACAGTGGGGTGGGGGTGGGGGGACATTTGATCATACCACCACGATCTGGAAGTCTCCTAGAGGCCAACGCGCCAGCATGCACCCCTCCCCAAGAGCTCTCCTTGTCTGCAACTACCCAAGCCGTATGGCACTGTAACCCACCTTCCCACCATCCTGACTGCTCTCGGTGCACCAACCTAGTGACTGGCAGATTTGTGCCTTAGCAGATGCTCTGTGTGTGTGTGTGTGTGTGTGTGTGTGTGTGTGTGTGTGTGTGTACCTAGCATACACTCAAGCAGATTTGGTTTTTTGATTTCTTGAGAAAGGATTTCATACAGTTGAGGCTGGCCTTGAACTCCCTGTCTTCTGGGATTACAGGCATGTGCCACCATGTGGGGCTCAGAAGCAGGTTTGTTTTGTTTGTGTCCTGGTTTTGTTTTTTATTTCCATTAACATCACTTTTTCTGTATAAGACAAAATTATAGACAGTAATAATCACAAACGAATAGCTATAAATGGCCGGCAGGCAAAATATTATTTTGCTGAATTTTATGTACGAACTTATGATACTCGAAAAGTTAATATACTAAGAAGTAATTATTGTACAAAAGGAAAATAATGACCAAGTGCTTTTCAATGAAATTCTTTTTAAAATTTTATCTTTTGTTACTTTTTGTGTATGGGTATTTTGCCTGTACGTGTGTCTATGCACCATGAGCATGCATGGTGCTGGAGGAAGCCAGAAGACACATTGGATCCCTTGGAACTAAGATCATAGCCCTTTGTGAGCCACTGTGTTGGTGCTGGGATTGAACCTGGGTCCTCTAAAAGAACAGCCAGTGCTCATAACCCCTGAACTGTCTCTCCAGCCCCTGAAATTAATTTCTTGATAAAGAGAGAGGGCATATACTCACACCTTGTTCTGTCGCAGTACTAAGAAACACTAGGTTGGAATTTGATGAGACTATAAGACTAACAGTTTGAACAGAAGAAACTTAAACTATGTTTAAGAAACTTTAAACATATCTTCAAATGGTATTAAGTTTTCTGTATAACCTACAATTCGTACTTACCAAGCAAAACTGTTAGCGCCTCAGAGCTCACTTTCTGGCTTCATTTGAAACTTTTTGGGGTGCTAGAGTTAAACCCAGGGTTTCCCATGCACTCTGCCACTGAGATGCACTGTAAGCTCTTTAATTTTTCTAGAATGTGGTGCTAGGGGTCAAACCCAGGCCCTTGGGTGTGCTCAGCGTGTGCTATATATTGAATTCCCATGATTCTCTGTTTCAAGATTTAATTACCAACAAAAAGAAATGATTTAGATTCTGTTTCTAAAATTTCAATTTCACCGAACCAGGGCTTGGAAATACAAACTGTACCAGAAATACCTCAAAATTCCAACCAGTAGACCCCTCTGCCTCTTCCTCCGCCTCCTCCCCCTTTCCCTTCTAAGATAGAGTCTCACTGTGTAGCCCTAACTGGCCTAAAACCCCCTATGTAGCCCAGGCTGGCCTTGAACTCACAGTGGTTAGCCAGCTCTGTCTCCAGAGTGCTGGGATTAAAGGTGTGAGTCAGCAGGCCTGCCTCCTCCTCCTCTTCCTCCTCTTCTTCTGACAGTCTAATGTAGCCCAGGCTGGCCTCAAACTTGATGTGTAGTTGAAGCTGGACTTGAATTCCTGATTCTGCCTCTACCTCCCTATTTGAAGCACATATATTTATTTATTTTTATTTTTTTTATTTTTCATTTTATTTATTTATTTATTACGTGTACAATGTTCTGTCTGCATATATGCCTGCAGGCCAGTAGAGGGCATCAGATCTATTACAGATGGTTGTGAGCCACCATGTGTTTGCTGGGAATTGAACTCAGGACCTCTGGAAGAGCAGTCAGTGCTCTTAACCGCTGAGCCATCTCTCCAGCCCCTTATTTTTATTTTTTAAGTAAGTTAGAGCCATCAAGATAGCTCAGTGGGTACAAAGAGCTTGCTTTGAAGCCTGGAAATCTGGGTTCAATCCCTGGAACCCCTAGAAAGATGGAAGAAAGACCAGATACCACAAAGTTGTCCCCTGACTCCCATATATGTGCTGTGACACACATGGCCCCCCAATAACACATACATACATACATACACACACACACACACACATGCCCCCCACAATAACACATACATACATGCACGCACACACACACACACATGAAGTCAGTATGCAAAAGGACACATGTTTATATCTTCTCGTTTGGATGAGATACCTTGAAGAGGTGAACCCCACAAATGAGAAAGTAGACGAGCAGTTACCAGGGCTCAGTGAGAGGGTGTGGAGCTACTGCTTAATAAGTTCAGAGTTTTTGTTAGGACGATTTTCTGAAAGTCCTGTGAGGACGCAGTGGTGACAGTTACAAAGCACCGTAAATGAAGTTAACGCCATCAAACTTACATTATATGTGGGTCCTGGGGACCCGGTGCTGGGGTTCAAACCCAGGACCTTCCAAGTGCTCAGCAAATGATACACCAGTAAGCCACATCCCCAGGTCCGCTCTAGACACTAAAGTGATTGACACAGGGATGGGCAGGGCTAGTAACTCAGTGGAACAATTCATACTTAGCACATACGAAGCTCTGAGTTCAATCCTAGCATCTCTCTCTCTCTCTCTCTCTCTCTCTCTCTCTCTCTCTCTCTCTGTCGCTCTCGCTCTCGCTCTTGCTCTATCTCACACACACACACACAGTTAAAGTATCATAGAAAGAAAGGAAATGTTTAAAGCTGTAAGCTTTATCACACACACAATACGTTCATACATATACAAGCATACAAGCATACATACATACACAATTTTAGAAACATGAAAAACTCAATAGGTTAAACTAAGAGAAAGACTTAGAAAGGAAGAACACCTTTTCTTTGACAGGGTTAAAGAATTGCCACTGCAGGGCCTGGAGAGATGGCTCAGCAGTTAAGAACATAGGCTGTTCTTCCAGAGGACCTGGGTTTGATTCCCAGCACCCACCTAGGGGCTCCTAACTCTCTGTAACTCCAGTCCTAGGGGATCCAATGCCCATGCACACAGACATACGTGCAGGCAAAATACACACATAAAATTTTTAAAAGTTAATTTTCAAAACAACTGCAGAAAAGCATTGCCATTGCAAAGAGACAATAAAAACGAACTGAAACCAGATGGCACCGGCCTGTGCCGGGAGGGCAGAAGCAGGAGCATCAGGTCATCCTCGTCTGTAGAACGAGTTCGAAACCAGCCTGGGACAGCTGACACCCTACTTCAAAAAAAAAAAATAGACTAACAGAAAAAACAAACAAACAAAGGGATGGGGAAGAGGGCTCCGTGGGTAAAGATGCCTGTCACCAACCCTGATGACCTGAGTCTGATGCCCAGGGTCCACACAGTGGAGGGAAAGAATAACTCCTACAAGTTGTCCTCTGACTCCCACATACGCAACCCAACAAAAGTAAAAAAAGAAAAAATTAATAAAATCAAGGCCTGAAGAAATGGCTCATCAGTTAAGTGCAGGTACGGCTCTCTCAAGGATGGAATTCAGTTCCCAGAGCCCATGGTGGGGCAGCTCACAACGGCCCAGTGCCAAGGGCATCTGAAGCCTCCAACCTCCAAGGACATCTATATACATGTGAACATCCGCGCCCCCCCCCCATACACAGATACACACAATTAAAATAAAATAATTCTTTATAAATTCTAGTTTACACAGAGCGTAGCTGTGCATGCCTTTAATCTCAGCACTAGGGAGGCAGAGGCAGGTAGATCTCGGTGAGTTTGAGGCCAGCCTGGGCTACAGAGTGAGTTCCAGGACAGCCAAGGCTATGTAGAGAGACTTTGTCTTAAATAAATAATTCTAGTAAACTAAAACATAGAAAACAAATAAAATCAACTTGAACATGAGTGCTGTTGTTTTGTTGGGAAATGGTAACACAGGGTCTCTCCATGTCACCTCTGCTGGCCTAGAACTTGAGATCTTCCAGCTCCAGCTGCCTAAGCGCTGTGGTTACAAGCACGGGACTCCACTCCTGCCTCTTGCCATTGCTTTAAATGTGTTGGTACTTGCTGGCTCCCAGGCTAGCTCCGCCCCGCTCCCTGGTGTGTGGGACAACCCCGTATGTTTATCTTGGTAGCTCAGATCCTTCCTCTTCTGTGTGTGTCTGTGTCAGGGGTGGGATGGGGTGGAGCACTTGTCTTTGGCTTTGCACTGTGTGTATGTCTCTCTGTGTCTCTGTGTGCTCTTAAGTTTGCCTACAATGTGCTGTGTGACATTTGAGATGGTGGGTGCCAGACACCCGCTACAGTGTTGTGAAAAAGGATCAGCAACTGTTACCTCTGTGTGCTGGCTCCTGTGTGTTCTGTTCTCCCCTGGGGTGTCTGGGAGGCCGGTGGTAGTTGGCTCCCCCACATCTCGTCTATGCTTGCCTGTGATGTTTCTGCTTGGTACACAGCAATCTCCATTTGGCTCCTTCTCTGGCCTGGAGGGTGATAAGTAGGTGGGATATCACTACCCCTGTTTTCAGGTGGAGGTTCTCCCAGGGCTGGCCTGCTATGAGAGAGCACCCCAGGGTCTGATTTGTCCAACAGCCTCACCAAAATGGCTCTAAAGTTGTCTTCCTGGTGACAGTCTTTCACAAGTCCCAGGTAGCCTTGCCCTTGCTCATCCATCGGACCCCAGAAGACCTTAGCAGTGACAATGATCTAGAGGCCTGAGCCCTTAAAGCGAATTGAGCCACATGAGAAAAAATCCTAAACTGGCATCTGAGACCCAGCCTGTGTCCCATTAGCTGTTGAGCCTGGGCTCATCCGTCACCATTGGGGCTCAATTCTGCTACCTTCAAAGTGGACACAAGGACATGTGGAAATCTCTTGTCCCTTTCTCCTGACCTACCATGAAGCAGCAGCCTTCAAAGCAAGCCCCTTTCTAAGCCTAGAGTGGGAGTTCTGCTGAAGGTCCTTCACATTCAGAGCCGTGGATGAAGTGAGTCGGGGGAGGTTAGAGGATGGGCAGGTGGGAAGCCTGCAGTCCGGGTCTGTGGGAGCGGCCTGGCTCATAAAGTGGAGGAAGCCCTTAGACACCCTTGCCTCCCAGCTTGGAGGTTCCCAAGCAGAGAAGGGCAAGGGTGACCAGGAAATCCGAACAAAGGTCAGCCTAGCTGCCTCTGATAATCTTTTGGAAGTCTCAGATCTGGCCAGCAGGGAAGAAAGACTCCTTTTCTTGGGTGGGGGTGGATATTGGCACAGGCTGTCTAGATACAGATCCAGTGTCTATCTTCAGGGGCATTCAGATGCCCAGGACCTAGCAGGCTCTGCCAGCTGCTTGAAGAAGGGGGCATTGTCCCGGCCCCACCAGCTCTAATGGGGACTTCCATCCACAGCTCTAGGAGGCCTGGCTAATTCTTTGCTTCCGGGGTGGGCTGAGACCCAGAAGCCAGATATCAGTACCCAGCTCTGAGGGAAAACTGGCATGCCTCCCACTCTTCCAAGGGTTTGGAGTCAGAGTTCTGGAGTCAGCATCACTCTCTGATCTGCCCGAAAATCCTGCGTGGGGCTAAGTGTGAGCATCCGTGTGATGTATATCAAGTAGGAGGGTACACGACCTCAGAGGCTTTGGGACTTCAGTTCCCAGTTGTGTGTTCCAACAGACTTCAAATCATCAAGGGGGCACAGAAACTTGATTCTGAGCGATGCCTGGGGAGTTCCACATATGCTAATGAGTTTAGCAAATCCATCTCCCACAGGGAGACTAAAGAAGGTAGTTTTTTTGTTTTGGGTTTTGATGTTTTTTTCTTTGTGTTTGTTTTTTTTTGAGGGCGGCAGTGGTATTTCATGACAGGGTTTCTCCGTCATGGAACTTGAACTCTGCCTCCCAAATGCTGGGATTAAAAGCATGCAACACCACCCTCCGGCTTAGGTAGCAATGTTCTTTAACTCTGGTCCCACCACAGAAATGAACTTTGCCGAATGCGCTGCCTTCCAGGAGTAAGTGAACTGACAGAGAATGACATTCCTGTTCTTATATTAAAAGCCAGGGGCTGGGCTGGGTGTGTGGCTCATTTGGAAGAGTGCTTGCCTAATGTACAAGAAGCCTTGGTATGATGGTTAGTGTTGACTGTTAAACTTACAGGATCACCTAGTGCATGCCTGTGAGGGTTATCTCAGTTAGGTTAGCTTCTGGGCAAGCCGGGGATTATCTAGATTTGATGAATTAGGATGGAAAGACATATTTTTTTAAATATTTTTATTTCATGTGCATTGGTGTTCTGCCTGCGTATATGTCCGTGTAAGAGTGTTGGGTTCCATGGAATTGGAGTTACAGACAGTGGTGAGCTGCCACGTGGGTGCTGGGAATTGAACCGGGGTCCTCTGGAAGAGCAGCCAGTGCTCTTAACTGCTGAGCCATCTCTCCAGCCCCGGGGAAGGCATGTTTTAACTGTCGGTCACGCCATTGCACAGGCTGGAATCCAGGATGTAATAAAGAGGAGAAATCTAGCTAAGAATCAGCATTTACCACTCTCTGCTTCCAACTGGATGCCGTCCAACAGCTACTTCAGGATCCTGTCACTGTGATGGACTGGACTTCCCAGCTGTAAACCCAAATAAACCCTTTCTCCTCAGATCACCGCTGTCAGAGCATTTATCACAGAAACAGGAAAAGTAACTAATACACCTGGGTTGGATTCCCAGTACCACATAGACTAAGTGTGGTGGCACACACCTGGAATCCCAGAATTGGGGAAATGGAGGAAAGAGGATCAGAAATTCAAGATCATCACTAGATACATAATGAATTTGAGGTCCAGCCTGGGCTATGAGAGACCTTGTCTCAAAAAACCCAAACAAGCCAGGTGGTGATAGCACACACCTTTGATTCCAGCACTTGGGAGGCAGAGGCAGGTGGATCTCCGAGTTTGAGGCCAGCCTGGTCTACAGAGTGAGTTCCAGGACAGCCAGGGCTACACAGTGAAACTCTGTCTCAAAATACTAAAACGAAACAACCAACAAACAAGCAAAACACACACACACACAAACCAAAGAGGAAGCTAAATGGAACATAACACCCTGGACCAGCCATGTTTGTGGGGAAAAAAAGTCCAGTGAAGCATTTCAGGGTGTGGTGGTCTTTATGTATCTCTAGTCCCAGCGACTTGGGAGCTTGAGACAGGAGGATCCTTTAAGCCCAGCCTACCTAACATAACAAGACCCCATCTTGAGCAGTTTGAGCAGTAAGAGAACAAAAACAAGGCAGTCTGGCCTTTTGTTCATACTATCACACCTACACTGATATCTCGGTTGTGAGGGACTTACAATGGATATGTTAAAAATCCAGTGTAGGAGGACACTGGGCAACAGGGTACGTGAGCTCCATCCAGACAGTGACATGTAAAGCTAAAACAAAAGGGTTGGTGGAGACTGTAGAAGGAGCCACTGTTTCCTCCATCTCTTGGGTCTCTTTCCTCGCCACCCCCACTTTTCTTTGTGTTGTCTTTTTTTTTTTTTTTTTTTTTTTTTTTTTTTAAAAAGATAGGGTCTCCTGCAGCCCAGGCTGACCTTGAATTTAATATGTAGTCATGCTGGACCTTGAATTCCTGGTCTTCCTGCTTCCACTTTATGTACTGCTTACCCAGCTTTAACCCCATTTCTTTACCCTCAATGCACACAGCTTATTACTAAGATTGCCAGAAGTGTTAGACAGGGCTTGCTTTTGGACAGAACTAATTTAGAGTTGGTGGTCCTTGCCACTGAGAAGGCAGATCACGCGTGTTAGGGGTTCATCCTCATCCTCTCTCATGCCATGTACACCCATCCTACAAACTCATTTTGTTTGAGACAGACTGTCTCACTGTGTTGCCCAGGCTGGTTTTGAACCCTGGACTCAAGCAGTTCTCGGGCTTCAGCTTCTGGTGGGGAGATGAAGCTGGTTGAGTGAGTTGACTCTGAACTGAGGAAGTTTGAGGCACTTTCCATGTATTCCTACCCCTAGGATGAGATGACTATGTGATCAGCCAGCCAGTCAAGAACAGGGAGCTTGGGAGCTTGCATGGCGGAAGGGTGGTGTTGGGAGAGATCTTTCTCAGCCTATGCTTGCTATTTGTAAACCAGTGGCTCAGGGAATCAGGAGGGCTGAAGTCGAGCTGTCCCTTCATCCTGTGTGGAAGCAGGCGAACTCACTCCACAGTCCTCAGTCCTGCTGCTGTCCCGGAAAGTGAGAGAGAGCAGCCCTCTCCTCTCAGCTGCCTCCACTGTGGCTCTTCTGGAACTCCTCTGGCCCTGCACAGTGGAGGGTGGTTCCCTCAGCTCTCACCAACTCCGGGCCCAGCTGCCTAGGCTGCCGGTGGCTGGGGCCCAGCTGGCCCCCAGGGATCAGGCAGCAGGGGATGTTGGGAGGATGCCTGGGTGGGCAGCCAGGGAGCTCTGGCTTTCTGGGGCCTCCCCGGGTGCTGAGCAGCGTGGCCACTTCCGAAGGCCCCTTTGTTCGCCCCTTTATCCAGAAGAGCGGCTGCAATTGTGCAGGGTACAAAGCCCCCTCGGGCCCTGACTTCCCACCCTTGCCTGTGGCCTGGCTGGGAGCGGGTTTCCCAGGCTCCTGGACCGCAGCCTTCTGCCCCCTCCTAGGCAGCTGGGGACCCATACCCTCGTTTTCTATGCCCAACATCTATTCATCTAACCCTCCCTTACCTCCCCCCACACACCCCCAGTCTGGCCATTCACACAGACCACAGGCCCACTGTTCCTTTGGCACCCACCCCTGGACACACAGAGATCAGTTCCCAGGCTTAACATTAGGAAGCCCCTCAGAACACGCAGAGTGGTGTCTGCCGTGGATTGGCGTGAAGGGCTGGGTCTGGCAACAGAGCAGATCGAGCGAGTGAGGGCAAAGCTAGATGGCCTGAGAGTGTGTGAGAAGGATCCTTGTACTTGGATTGACTGCCAAGAGAAAAGAGTGAAGGAAGAGAACAGCTTCCTCCCCCTCCGCCCTTCTCTGCATCCCTTTCCCTCCTCCTCTCTCTTCTGAGTCAAGGTCTCCTGTCGTCCAGATGAGGCTCAAACTCTGTATGTAGCCAGGGATGGCCTTGAACTTCCTGTTCCTCTTGCCTCCTGAATGCCGGACTACGGCCCCCACCATCGTATCGGATTTCACTTGCCGCTGGGGAACCACCCCAGGGCTGTGTGCACGCTAAGCAATAAGCAAGCACTCGGCCACCTGAGCTACATCCTCAGCCGCTTTCTTCTCGACGGGGCACTAGTGTACAAGCCAAGGCCCACACTGTTGCCCCAAGCCCTGCCCGGATTACCCTCCTAGCAAACAGCCAAGGCTAAAAGAAGGCAGGTAGCTTCCTCAAGGTCGCTCAGTTCGGAAGAGGGATTCAAAGTCCAGCGGGGGTTTTGGCCCTGAGACTCGGTTATTACCTAGCTCATAGGGAAGAAAGCGGGAATGCCAAGGCTGCAGATGCCTGACTCCTGTCTGCCCAGACTCTCGGTGCAGGGAGCACCAGGAAGCTTCCTCTGCTGGTCCCTTGGGAGTGGCTACTCTTGTTTGTGTTTGTGGGGGAGGAGGGGCATTCGAGTCTTTCATCTGTCTGGAAAAAGTCATTTGGCCCCCCACTGACCTCTTAACTCTTTACCCAAAGAGGGATTGAGAAGGGCTCTCCTGGGCTCATCCTCACCCTTGGGAGCACACAATGAGGGACAATCACGAAGGCGGTCCACCATTAGTCTTTTTTCACCCAGCTAGGATATAAGCTCCAAGTGGAAGCGCATCCTTGTCCACCACTAACCCAGCCCAAGGGCTGTAGCAGGAATCTTAAAAGTTCTTATTAATAAAATCAAACCTGGGCCAGGTATTGGGGTGAACTGGAAGATCAGAGAACCAGAACAAGCCACAGCTACCTCACCTCGTTGGATCCTCAGCTGGTCTTGTTTCTCAGACTGGAGGCCTCTGAGTCCTCATCCAGAATGGGTCTCAGCTGAATTGCAGCTCAAAAGCCTGAATGCTTAACCAGGCCAAATGCTTAGCCAGGCCAAATGCTTCTAGTTTCTGGTCCTCACGCCTTATATACCTTTCTGCTTTCTACCACCACTCCCTGGGATTAAAGGCTCGCTTTCTGGGATTAAAGGCGTGTGTCACCATGCCTGGCCGTTTCCAATGTGGCCTTGAACTCACAGAGATCCAGAGGGATTTCTGCCTCTGGAGTGCTAGGATTAAAGGTGTGAGTGCCACCATTTTCTAGCCTTTGTATCTAGTGGCTGTTCTGTCTCTGACCCCAGATAAGTTTATTAGAGTGTACAATATTTTGGGGAACACAATACCACACCACAAAGGGGTGTTGAATAGTACCTGGAACTCCATTCTGTAAATATTTGGGGACTGTTAAATATTGGAATGAATGATGATACTGGCTGGCGAGTTCAGCAAGGAAAGGCGCTTTTCCAGAAGCCTGGTGACCTGAGTTCCGTACCCAGAACCAGCAGGGTGAAAGGAGAGAACCGAACCCTACAAGCCATCCCCTGACCTCCACACATCCACACAATAAATAAAATACAATCAGAAGAAGACAACATTTGGTATCTACTAGCTCCCAGGTCCAGACTGCTGTGGCTCTCCAGGTGAGGAACAGCCCCACTGGCACCCTCCTGGGGCAATACTCAGCGGCCAGAGGGTTTGTGGAGGGAGAACAGCTGCCGGTCCCTGGGTCTTGGGGGTGCTGGCTGTGCCTGGCCCATGTCACCATTCTTCAGGTTCTGTGATACCCCAAGGAAAGGTAGGACAGGCTGTAGCGGTGATCTGGCCCTCCCCGTGTGCGAGGGCTGGGAAGAAATGTGAGGGTGGGGCAGAGGCTCTGGGTCAACCTTACCTCCCACAGTCCCCAAGTGTCACTCTGGGCAGGCTGTGGGCAGGAGCTGGTCTGACTGGGAATCACTTGCTCTTTACGGCTGAGTTTTGTGAGGTTGTTTGGTGGCTGATTGGGTGTGTCTTCCCTGGGAGATGTCGCTGGGTTTTAAACCTTGGGAGGACCATAGAACTGACTGGCAGCAGCAGTAATCCCATGGATGAGGTAACAACTTGCCTTTTTTCAAGTCATCATGAAGAACTAAGGGGAAGGAAAGACTTGGCAGCCCCAAGTGGGTGGGTTAAAAATCCCGCCTATCTTTGATTGGAAGCTATGTGCTTGCAAAGACTACATCTGCCTCAAGGGGGCGCGCTTTCCCAATTTTCACAAAAAGACACAACCTGCTGGATGGGACTTTGGGTTGTTAGGAAAGAGGGATACTAGCGGTACCCAGAAGTCCTCCAAAATTCTCCGAAATCAGAGTGCTTTTCAGACCTAGCTAGTTCTCAGAGCAGGGAGAACAGGACATGCAATCCAAGAGAGCCAGAAACCTGAGTCTGAGACCTCTTCATGGACCCATGGAGAGCCTTCGAAGTTCTGAGCCTTCACCACACACCCAGGCACCTGCCTGTCACCTGCAGGACTGTCGCCAGCGGAGAGCATCTTCTAGATGCTGGATTATCCTGCCATCCTCCTGTCTCGGTTCCTGCCCACAGGACCCTCTCTGCTCATTCTCCCTGCTTTCGGGTCTGGTGACAGAGATAATAAAATTATTATTTCCATCGCATGGATGCTGTTTCCTGGTCTAGGTAAAGAATGTCAAGATAGTGACAAGCTAAAAGCCACTGATTATTGTGGCTCAAGTTGGGGACCAGTGAAAAGAGCCAGCATCAGAAATAACGTGGCCCAGCTTGTTTGGGTGCCTAACCCTACAATTAGTCAGCATGGAAGAGAAGGGGAGGTCTGCCCAGCTCCTATCCTAGGAGGTAGCCTGGCAATTAAAAGGATGAACACTGTCCCCCTTCAGGGGGTTGGTGAGTGGATCAGAAGATGGCAAACACAGAGAATAGGGCAGAGTCACCAAGAAATCAGTTTGGGTATTTTGGATTCAAACCCGTATTTTTGGTCTGTGGCTGGGGTCTCTTCTCCAACCCCCTCAAACTCTTGGGATTATCATTGAATCCAGTTTAGCAGCCTGCCCTCTGGGGGACTGCACCTGAGAACAGATGAGGCTGAGACTCCCACCAGGCTCACACACATGCTCAGAGACATTTAATCAGTCTGCAGGGGTGGCTGTGTATGGGCGTGATTCCATCCCTTTTACTCCCAGTCTGAGCAGGCCTGTGAGGAGCAAACCTTCCCCTGGAGTAGGCTGGTGAACTTCCCAACTCGTTTGCAAGCTTGTTCTCAAGCTAGGCTGTTGCAGAGAGAGGGAGAGCATGAGGGAAGCCCCTCACGCTCGCTTTCCACTTTCCACTCATCTGGGTTGATGGTTTTGATGGGACTGGTGGCGTCCGTCGTCTGCATGTTGCAGTGCCGGGGTGGGGTGGGGGCTCACCTTCCTACTGCAGCCTCTGTACCTGATGTCCCTTTTGTTGCCTGCAGTGTCCTCTGGGATAAAGGTGCTTTCCATGGCAAAGAGTGCAGAGCTAGATTTCCTGAACCGGGCCCCACGGTGACAGAGGTGTGCTCAATGGGAAGGGTGCTGAGGTTTCAGGGAATCGTGATCTTCTGACCCTTTAGCCCCCCGGAGGATCAGTCAATCAATCCACTAAAGGAACGTGGTTGTTTTTATCTGACACTCAATGCCGTCCCCCCACCCCCACCCCAAGTCCCCTTTGTACAGACACCCTGGGGACTGAGAGCCCAGACAAGACTTAAACTCACAGAGAGGTCAGAGGGGAGGCCTGGTAATTAACCCAACATCCTAAACAAGCCACCAGGGGTCAGTGGGAGGGAGGGAGGGGTAGACCCCACCAGCCTCTGGACTGAGGAGGCCTCCAGGGGCGCCCACAGGTGGAATTCCAGCCTCTGCCTAGCTGGCCATCCCCAGGTCTCTGTGCTTTCCACTTCCTGCTGGACAGCCCAGGGCCTGCCTCTGGCTAGGCCTCTTGCAGGGGTGGGACCCCTGCCCCCCCATCCAAAGCAGCAGCTGAACCCCCCCCCATTGCCCCTCCCCGCTCCACTCTACTTTGGGAGGAGAATAACCTGTAATAATTTTTTTTCTTCTTCTTTCTGGCAACTAATGGACTCCTTAAATAGCAAAAATTGCGGCCTGTAATTAAGATCTTGCTTTTTAAATGATTAATCATTGTAACCCCTTTGAGCAGCATCCCACTTTCCACTCTTCCCACATTGAAATGCAGATCGCTGGCAAAGGAGGGAGGTGCTCCCAAGCCACTGAGGAGCAATTAAACCTTCCCAGCTGTCACTTGTGCCTCCCCGGCCCGGCCAGACGCTGAAGAGAGAGCTCTGGGCCCCTGCTCCCGGGCGGCGGCGCCAGACTCGCCAGCGGCCTGGCTGGGGGCACCGGGACAGTCTGCCTCCACTCCTGACCCCTGCCCCTGCGTGGCAGCCCGGGTCTGGCTCCTGGGAACTGCTAGGGAAGCAGTCAACCTCTTCGGAACATTTCCTGAGGAACTGGAGGAGTCAGGCCCTATTCGGGTTTCCATAACAGCCAAGAGGAGGAGCGTTGCCATTTCGGCAACGGGAGGATCCAGAGCACAGATTCACACAGTTGGTGGGTGGCCAGAGCGGGCGGTGGGGTGTGGGGGGGTGTGGGGCTTAAACAAGCTCTGGTGGATTCAAAACTCAAGCTTATTTTGCTCTTTTATGTCATCAACGGGTCAAGGGCACACTTCATGGGAATAGAGTGGGAAAACGTACACCATTCCTCACCAGCTTACAAAGGGCTGTCCCGACTGATCTCTTCTCAGCCTACCTTGCAAACAGGGGACGTCTTGCATCAGCCGAGCCTTCTTTTTCCTTTGATAGGCTCATGTTCGGAGTGGCAGGTTGGGTAAGGCTAGAAGAGAACTTGAGAACCCCTGAGTCTACACCCTTCATTGACTCCAGAGAATCTGGGGATGAGCTAGGCAAGATCACCCTTGTCAGCACTCACTGTGGTGCCAGATGCCTACCTAGCAGGGTCTCCAGGGTCTGTGGGGGTGAGGAAACCTGGAATGTGTTAACACAAACACAATTCTTGTTTTGAAGAGAAAAAAATGGTTTATTCTGGAATAGATATGAATAATCATGATTGGGAAACATGGATGTAGGTTGTTCTGGATAACATGCTCCATTGTGGATAAGGTTGCATGGTTTTTTATACAGTCACAGAACAAAAGGATGTTGGAAAGCAGTGTGTTTACTGGCATCAGCTGAGAAAGGGAACTTTGTGTGCAGAGTCCAGTTCGTCCCCTACCCTTTTAGCCCATGGTGGTCTCCAATTTAATATGTGGCTGAGGAGGACGTTAACTTCTAATTCTCCTGCCTCTGCCTCTTCAGTGCTGGAACTCCAGGTATACACCACCCTGCCCAGTTTCTGCATCGTCAGCAGAAAAAAACAAAACCACACATTCCTCACCTCAAAGGGGGCAATAGTACATTCTGGAACCACATATGCATAAGTATAACGCAGGAAAGCAGGTTTGTGTTCCCCAAATTTCATGTTTCAGTGTGGTAACAGTTTCATGAAGTTTTAGTAGTAACAGAACAAGGAAAATCATAAACCAAGATACTTTAAAATTCTATTGGTAGAATGGCTGAGGAGATGGCTCAGTGGTTAAGAGCACTTGCTACTCATGCAGAGGACCCAGGTTCAGTTCCCAGCACCCACATGGCAGCTCACAACCACCTGTAACTCCAATTCCAGGGACTCTGACACCCTCTTCAGATTCCATGGGCACCAGGCACACCATAGTGCACATACATATCCGCAGGCCAAACATTTACCCACATAAAATAAAAATAAGTAAATCAAAAAATTATATGTGGAAACATCAGGCTATTCACAACAAAGCAAGAAATCTCTATTCCAAGCCTGAAAACTATGGGTTTGGTTGTACATCCCCAAAGGATTTACCTAATAGTCACAAGGTGTTAGGTTGAATACAGAGGTAGGCAATAAATACTTGATTATTTCAAACAAAGATAGCCCAGAATAATTTGCTTCTGGATCAGCAACATTCTAACTCTTCACAAACACTGAAGTTCTAATCGGTCTTACTGAGCATTTGAAATAAGTGAAACTTTTTTTTCCCTGAGAACTTCAGTTTGTACCATGTTGGAGATCAGATGCAGGACTTGTTCATGCCAGCCGAGCTCTGCATAACTGAGCTACAGAACTGGATTCTGGTGATATCTGGTATCACTTAGCTTCAGCATCGGTGGAGGATGGACATTTGCTAGATTTTCAGAACACTCCAGAAATTCTACTTACTAGTCACCGGGCTGTGATGTCAATGGCGGGGCTTTGCGGTGCCGTTCTGTAAGTCTAGCACTCAAGAGGCAGAGATATCAAAAGTTCAAGGCCAGTCTGGCCTATATCACAAAGTTGAGGTCAGTCTGAGCTGCACATTGAGATCTTATCTCCAGAGTAAGTTAAAAAAAAAAAAAAAAAAAGATAGTGTCAGAGGCAGAGATTGGAGTAAATGGCCACTAACAAGGATGAAAAAAGTTCAAGTTTGGCTCTCCATCGGCAGCATCCTCATCTCCATGGTCAAGATGTCTGTCAGTCATCAGTCTGTGAGACAGACATGGCTTCTTCAGAGAAGCTCACAGAAGACACACTTCTTCCTTTCCAGCGATTCTCAACCTTCCCGATGCTGTGACCCTTTAGCACAGGTCCTCAGGTTGTGGTGACCCCCAACCATAACATTATTTTGTTGCTACTTCATGACTCTAGTTTTGCTATGAATCATAATAGAAACATCTGATACGAGACCCCAAAAGGGGTTGGGACCCACAGGCTGTGAACCACGCCTTAGACTCTGCTGGCACACTTTCCAGGAACAGAGCAGAGGCAGGGGAGTAGATCAGACTTCATGAATGTTGATCATGCTGTTGTGCCGATCCTGTTGGGAAGTGCTGGGCCAGAGGCCTGCAAGGCCTGTGTCTTTGAAAACCAAACTGAGATGTGTACAGAGATTAGCATGGAGCCTGGGCTTGGGCAGGGGAACAGGACTAGTCAGCATGTTGCCAAGGGGAATCCTCTTGCAAGCAGCCAGCCTGCTTCTGGGAATTTGCCCTGTACTTGCACTCAGCTGAGCCATGTGCAGAACTATTTGTTGTTGTGATATTTGTGAAAGCAAAAAATAAACAAGCATCAAGAGAGAAAGGCCAATGCCAGGCCAGGGAGCTCTGTAGGCAAATATCCCAAGGAGTCCTGGGACCCTGGATGGTGATGATGATGATGATGATGATGATGATGATGAATAGCAACAACAACAGGAGGGGAGGAGAAAAGAGGAGAAGGAAGAAGAGAGAGAAAAGGAGGAGGGGAGGATGAGCAGGAAGAGAGGGAGAGGGTACAATATGGTATATAACATTTTGTGTACAAATAAAGAATAAATAAGAATCGTGTTTGAGCCGGGCGGTGGTGGCGCACGCCTTTAATCCCAGCACTTGGGAGGCAGAGCCAGGCGAATCTCTGTGAGTTCGAGGCCAGCCTGGGCTACCAAGTGAGTTCCAGGAAAGGCGCAAAGCTACACAGAGAAACCCTGTCTCGAAAAACCAAAT
>CABHPR010134863.1:17574-31687 GCA_902168415.1 Peromyscus melanophrys
TCTTGTCTCAAACTAACAAGCTAAATATAAATGATCTCATATGCCCTCACTGATCTTGAATATACTTGGAAGCTCCCATAAATGTCACCTGCCTCCAGATAACGGTCCTCATTCTCTCAGATTGTACACACCCACCCCAGTGAGTACAGTTATGGGAAGTGTCTTTCTCCATGTAGGACCAATGATGTCCTATGGCCTGGATGTGCGACCATCCCTGGCTGAATGTGAGCTTGTCTTCTGCAGATGTCCCATCTTTCTTGGTCTCTTACATAGTCTTATAGACTCACTCAATCGGTGTCAGCTCACTGACCACTCTCTTGCACCTTCAGAATGCCAGGCAAGTGCAAGGCTTTCCCAACAGCCATACATGATTGTGGTATATGCATGTATACAGTTACACACACGGGTGTACACATGCTCATGTACAAGGTGTACTTCCTACACACACACACACACACACACACACACACACACACAGGCCTTGGCTGGACCATTCTACCCATCACAGATGTCTCAGTCATAGTTGAGAAAAGGGACCTGTCAGTGGCAGGTGCACACTCAGGGGAGAGAGAATTGGTGGAAAGCAGGGGACCAGGCCATAGCCTTTCAACAGTACTGGTCTCAAGTAAGGCAATGTGGCTCCACATTCCTGGGGACTTGGTAATCTCAAAAAGCAAGCCACTTGCATTGGTCCCTAGCTCTGCCTAGTTTCTAGGGAGCCAGATGTGTTCCAGGATATGACCTTCACTACATTGGCAAGTCTAGAAACCGAGGCATAGAGAAATGGGTTGGCTGGCCTAAGTCTCACAGCTGGTAAGGGCAGAGTTAGGTTGTATTTGGCAGGCTGGTCAGGGGGTATGATCTGTCTCCTCCGATCAGCTGACATTATACCTTGTACGTGGTGGGGATTCCCTTGGTGCACAGGGGTCTTTTGAGGTATTTGCTAATGAACACACCTCTCCAGAGATGGATGTTCTCAGAAAGCCTGAGGGCCACCATGGACTCTTCCCTCCATCCCAGAGGCGTCACACTGACATTAGCTTAGGGTATGACATAGTAGCTGAAGGATCAATGGTCAGGTTCTACTGGGCATCCTGAAGGATGACTCTCCAAGAAGCATGGAGGTCAGAGATGGCCTGGGGATGAGTCTCCTGGGGCAGAAGACCTGAGGGGTAGGAACTTAGGAAAAGACAGCCTAGTTCACTATGTCCTGTCCTAGGAGGCCATGCCCATCCAGCCTGCATTGCCTTCCCCCATTTGCTCCATGCCAGTGGTCCAAACCTTATGTCACCATGTAAGTAGAAGGACAGGAACATGGACTCCCAGATATCCCACTGCGTTGGGTCAGAGTATTTGGTCTGTAAGAAATCCACAGAGACTTACATAGCCCAACTGTATTTACCTCACACATCTGGAGAGGAGTGACCCACAGCTGGCCCATGATTGTTAGGTCAGAGAACAAGTTCAGCTTTCAGCAGTGCTGGGCTATGAGCCTTAGATTCTCCTAATGGCTGGCTGTCTCCTCAACAATATATCACACAGGCCCGCAAGAGCCAGGAAAGCTCGCCTGTTCTAGCTGGTGGCTAACAAGGGCACAGGGCCACTTTGGCCCCAATAACAGCCTGGGAGGGAATCTGCCTGATACAGGGATTCCAATAACTCAGAAAGCACTGCCCTGCTCCAGGATACCTTCCGGAAGTGCACTGTGGCCAGCCTTGCCCATTCCGTCCTTCCTAGGTTGGATGAATGCCAGGGCAGCTTACAGAAGGGAAGTCACAAATTCGGCTGCCAAAGGCAACCTTAGCCCAGCCCGGAAATGCGAGCAGGCATCTTCGTTCAGCTGCGATTTGCATTTCACAATCCTCTGCAGCTCTGACTGGAGGGACACAAAGTGCCCCCAGGGCTCAGCCCAGGCAGCTTCTTTGTGTCATCCTGTTTCATCCAGCGGACACAGATGTTGGAGCTGCCGGGGACAGGACCGCCTGGGGATGGGACAGACGCAGAGCCTGAACACACAGATGCTGTCTGTGGGACCTACCTCCTGGGATAACTTATCTAAGCCCAGGCCTCTCCAGATAAAGTGGGCTGCTGGGTAGGCGGGCCTGAGCAGGAAGGGCTCAGTAAATTGGGATGAGGGAGCCAGCAGGAGTTCATAGCCTGGGACCCTCAGGCTCCAGAAGGAAGGGCATGTTGAACCCTGTTACTGATAATCTACACCCAGAGCCTTTTCTCTAGGATGAAGATTATCTTTCATCAGATGTTTGAAAGAGCATGCTGTACCATTAGGCACATCCAACCTCACATTCCACAGATGGGAAAGCCAAGGCCTACAGAGCAGGCCTGTCTTACCTCATGTCACACGGTCCCCCTAGTTCACGCTCACGGAATCTGTCTGTTCTGCTAGAAGTCATCACACAACTGTGAACTTACAGGACTCAGGCAGGCTTCTATAAGGGGATATCCGTGTTCTCCAAAGAGGGCCCTGGACATTCAGGGTACCAGGTGACAGGTACACAAGTACCCCAGTGCTGCCAGGTCCCTAGGAAAAAAACAAGCTGATTTTTTCTTAAGACAAGGTTTCTCTGTGTAGCCCTGACTTCCCTGGAATTCCCTCTGTGGACTAGGTTGGCCTTGAACTCAGAGATCCACCCACCTCTGTGCTGGGATTAAAGGTGTGTGCCACCACTGCCGGGCAAACAAGCCATTTTTAAAACGTGAAATTCAATGGGTTTGAAATGCTTTTTTTACGTTATGAAGCCCCTGGATTGGGAGCATATTCCACTAGCAGCTGCTAAGTTCAGACTTTTGGTATGTGTTGGCTGAGGTCCCCATCCCTGTCTTACATGGAAAGGAAGCTTGACCATGGCCTCAGCCTCCCTCATCTCCCTGCCTCCTTGTCCCACAGTTCTGCCCACAGACCACTGCTGGCTCCTGTTGTCATGTTAGAGGCAGAGCTGTCCTGTCACCTCCAATGACTGCAACTCCTGCCTTCCTTGACCCTGTTTTCCCAGCTGGAGGCAGCCTCAGTGAGTTAATGGCAGTCTGTGCTAGTGCCCTGGGGTACTTTGACCTTCCCTCTGGGCTTGACACAACCCCACAGCACCCCTCAGAGAGGGCCGGAGGGAGAGGAGGAAAGGAAGGAGAGAGACACAAAATGATGATGATGATGAGAGAGAGAGAGAGACAGAGAGAGAGACAGAGAGAGAGAGAGAGAGGAGGTAGGCAGAGGAAGAACCACTCAGAATGGCATTTACTTTATACACACCTAACTGAAGTGCATGCAATGATTCACCCTCAAAGTGCTTTAAAATGAAAAATCTGGCAGGGCAGTTAGTAGTGCAAGGCTTTGATTCCAGCATTCGGGAGTCAGAGGCAGGCAGATCTCTGTGAGTTCGAGGCCAGCCTGGTTTACAGAACTAGTTCTAGGACAGCCAGGGCTACACAAAAAACCCTGTCTCGGGGAAAAAAAAAAAAAAAAAGAAAGAAAAAGAAAATTTTTACAGGTGCCAGGATGGCAGAATGCTTGCCCAGCATGCATGAAGCCCTGGGCTCAATTTCCAGTATCACATAAACTGACCAGGCACGGTGGCATGTGCCTGTAATCCCAACACTTTGGAGAGAGAGGTAAAAGGACCGGAAATTCAGTCATCCTCAACTACATATCAATTTTGAGGCTAGCCTGAGTTACCTGAGACTTTGTTTCAAAAACACCAGTAAAGGGCTAATAAGGGTTGGAGAGATGAGATGCTCAGAGGTTAAGAGCACTTCCTGCTTTCTCACAGGACCTGAGTTAGGTTCCCAGCACCCACATCCAGCGGCTCACAGCTGTCTACCTCCAGCTCCAGAGCATTTGATGCCTCTGGCTTCATGGGCACTTAGCACTCACATGCACAAATCCACACGCAGACACACACATGTGGTGATATTGTGTTCCCAAATATATTGTGCACCCTAATAAACTTATCTGGGGTTAGAAAACAGAACAGCCACTAGACAGACATAGAGGCCAGAAAATGGTGGCACACACACCTTTAATCATAGCATTCCGGAGGCAGAGATCCATCTGGATCTCTGTGAGTTCAAGGCCATACTGGAAACAGCCAGGCGTGGTGACTCATGCCTTTAATCCCAGGAAGTGATGGCAGGAAGCAGAAAGGTATATAAGGCATGAGGACCAGGAACTAGAGCCTGGTTAAGCTTTTAGGCTTTTAGCAGCAGTTCAGCTGAGACCCATTCGGATGAGGACACAGAGGCTTCCAGTTTGAGGAAACAAGATCAGCTGAGGAACTGGCAAGGTGAGGTTGGCTGTGGCTTGTTCTGCTTCTCTGATCTTTCAGCATTCATCCCAATACCTGGCTCCAGGTTTGTTTTTATTAATAAGACCTTCTAACAATTTGTACTACACACACACCAACACATAAGTTAAAAATAATAATAATAATAATAATAATAATAATAATAATAATAATAATAATAATAAAAAATCTTTAGAAGGTGAGGGGCCGATAAGATGGCTCAGTGGCTGTGCAAGTCTGAAGATCTGAGTTCGATTCCTGGAACACATAGGAGGGAACCAACCCCTTCTTTTCTTTCTTTTTCAGTTTTTTGACAAAGGGTATCTCTACATAGCCTTGGCTGTCCTGGATCTCCCTCTGTAGACCATGCTGGCCTTGGACTCACAGAGCTCTGCCTGCCTCTGCTTCCCGAGTGCTGTGATTAAAGGCGTGCACCACCATGCCTGGCCAGAGAATCAACTCCTGAATTTGTCCTCTGACCTCCACATACTCACCATGGCACATTTGCACCTCCCCCTGACAAAAATTCTGTACAAGTACATACAAAAGCACTCGTTCATGTATATTGCATGAATCTATCATACATTACTACTGAGACTTGTGTATATGAGTCATATGTCCTAGCTTGCTGGGCAGTTTAAATTCCCACCAAAGGAAATTCTGACTATATACTTGTCCATTGGTATCCTTGAGGGATTGATTCAGGAGGATTCAGGATTCAGTAGATACCCACATCTGTTGAAGATCTGATCCCTTTGATAAAATGGTATCATATTTGTATAGAATCCACCCACAACCTCCCGTGTATTTTAAATGCTCTCTGGATGACCTACCCAATCCATTGTAAACGCTATGGAAACCAGTTGTTATATTGCTTAGGGAATACTGACCAGGAAAAAAAAAATTCTGTGTTCAGTTCAGACAGTTTGCTACCAGTAGAGACTGACTGGATCGTCCAGCATGGAACCCGAGGATTCAGACAGCTGACTGTTCTGGAAGTTGCTCTGAGTACTAACTCTAATCCCCACAAAACTAAGACTTAAACCCGACTCTGTACCAGAGACAGGCTTGAGTAGTGGAGATATCTTCTACTGAGGGGACGCAGGGCCTCCATGATAACACACACTATGTATGAAATGGCTTCCAGGAAGGGTTTGGGGAGGGGAGGCGCTGGCGTAGGCTCTGAATAGGAGGGAGAGAGGTTATGGGCAGAAGCCATTTCCTCATTGCTCTTGCCAACTTGGGAAGCCTGGTTTCAAAGTCTGCCCCTGCCACATTCTGAATAAGTGACCTTGGGCACTTGTCTCCCTCTGAGGACCCACAGCAGCCATTTCTTTGTTGTCCTTGATGGCAGAGCCTGCTTTCATCCCTGTTCCAGGGAAGGAGAGTCCTGCTGTAGCCCTATGGTAGCCTCAGGGAGAAGGTTCTAGAAGGTGTAAGTCATTTATAGGGGCCACAATTCCCACACGGATGACAGATTCAGGCAGTGAGCGATACACGCCCTTAGCGCTGTTGTTTGTGGCTGTCTCACCACTCAAAACTGAAAATGACGACCAAAACGTGTTTGCCCAGCACATCTGTCATTGGTTCAGATCAGACTTGACCGAAGGACCCAGTTTCCAGGACCTGCCCTCATGGCTGGCCACAGTCTAGGTATGTGGGCCTGGATTCTTGACTACTCTGCCACAGTGAATGGGGTCCAAGAAACAGAGGCAGAAGTCCCCAGTCTCTTAGATGTAGACTTGCAAACTAGCCCAGTGCCACTGTTCTATTCTGTGGGCAAGCGGTCACCTCCCTCCAATGGAGGCCATCAGCCTTTCTGCACAAAGGAAAGAATGTCAATGCATTTGGAAGCCATGTTTTAAATGTTTCAATAGCCAATGAAACACAGGGAGAAGTGTGTTTAGCAGAGTCCTGGGACAGGCTTCTTTGCTCTCGAAGGCAGCCATAAACTTAACTGAGTCACAACTGTGAGGCCAGCATGACAGACAAGCTCATCTTGCGAGGAACATGTCCGACTCTTCATGATGACGCTCTCGCTTGCACAAAATGCAGAGGGAAGAGGGAGCCCATGACCTAGCTTCTGCAGCTGTTATGTGTAGGAAGATGGTAAACATGGCTAGGTGACTTACAGTCATGTGACATACTTAATGTTAATATTCTGATCCGCCCCTGGAAATCCCACCCCTTGGCGCCGCCCTGCATCCTGACGTAAAAGCCTCATTGTAAGGAAAAACTCCTCCCCTTCCTCTCTCTCTTCTGCTTTTCTTCCCACAATGTGTACCCTCAACCTCTCTCTCTTTTTCTCTCTTCCTCTCTCTCTTTCTCTCTCCTCCTCTCTCTTTTTCTCTCTGTCTCTCTCTTTCCTATCTTTCTCTTCATCTCTCTAGTATAACAAACTCTCCATGTGGATGCAGCGTCTAGGTTGTGAATTACTGGCTGCCGCTGCCACCACCATGTCTGCATGACATGCATCTGCCCAGCCCTCTGCTGCATCTGCCCAGCCCTCGACTGCATGTGTGTGATACCCTTGGGGGTACCCCCACCCCAGCAATAATTCATAACACTTAACAGTTCCAGGATTTCAATATTTAGTGGGAAAATCAAATAGTTTTATTTATTTATTTGAGTCTCACCATGTGGCTCTGGCTGCCCTGGAACTTACTATTGTAAAGCAGACTCTCCTTGACCTAAAGATCCTCCTGCTTCTGCCTCCTAAGTGTGCAAATGTGGAGACTAATAAAGGTGTGTCCCACCATGCCTGGTCAGACATAGATTTCCATATGACAATATTAGTACAAACTCTACAACCTAAGGCATACATATTATCTCAAAGCCCCTGTCCTAAAAATGGCTTAGCTGGGCCACTGCAAGCCTGCCATCAAAGTGGAAAGCAGGGGCTGGAGACGGCTCAGAGGCTACAAGCACTGGCTGCTCTTTAAAAGGACCTAGGTTCAATTCCCAGCACCCAAGTGGCAGCTCACAACAGTTTGTGACTCCAGTTCCAGGAGATCCAATGCCCTCTTCTGGCCTCTGTGGGCACCAGGCACCCAAGTGGTGCACAGACACACATGTAGACAACCCCCACTACACACACACATACATCAAATACAGATTTTAAAAAAACGTATAGCAGAACAGGGTCCTCATTTGGAAGCTCAACTTGGGGACGTTCTACTTCTGAGTTCATGCAGCATTTGGCACAGAGCAGTTCCCTGCACTTCTTCCTTAGTGGACACCCTAACTTTCTGGAGGCCGCTCTCAGCTAGATCCCAGCATGGCCATTTGCCCTATCCAAGTCAGCAAGAGTATAAAAGAGGACTCCAGGAAAATGCACGCCACAGCCCTATGTGGCTCTTCCACACAACCACGTGCGTGGAATCACCTACACCCCATCACTTTTGTTATGTGATAGTGATCAGAAGCACGTCACAGTTCCTACCCAAGAAGCAAACAGGAGACGGGATTTTAAAATGGCTTGAAAGCCAGGAAATGGTTTGGGCAGGGGAGGGAGATGCCTCAAGTGTCTGCCATGTGGATATGTGTGGATATGCGTGTTATAATGTACATGTGCTCCTTGACTTAAGAGCTGCAACCTGATAGTCCCATTGTGTATGGAAAATATTGTGAGTCAAAAGTGCAGATGGTGGGGCCAGAGAGATGGCTCAGCAGTTAGGAGCACTGGCTGCTCTTCCAGAGGACCTGGGTTCAATCCCCAATGCTAATACAGTGAGTAGCTCCAGTTCCAGGGAACACAACACTTTCTTTCTGGCCTCTGCAGGCACCAGGCATGAGTGTAGTGCACAGACCCACACGCTGGCAAACCATCCCCTATACACATAAAGTTAAAAAAAAAATGAAGTGCGTTCCAGGCTTGGGAGACGGCTAAGTGAGTAAAAGGCTTGTTGCACAGACATGAGGACCCGGGTTCAGATACCCGGAAGCCACAGAAAAGCTGGGTACAACAATGCACATCTGTACCTTCAGCCCTGAGGACGGATCTAGCAGGATCCTGGAGGCTCACTGGCCAGCCAGCTGAGCCAAAACAGCAGGGTCAGTGAGAGACCCTGTCAATAATAATAATAATAATAATAATAATAATAATAATAATAATAATAATAATGAAGAAGAAGAAGAAGAAGAAGAAGAAGAAGAAGAAGAAGAAGAAGAAGAAGAAGAAGAAGAAGAAGAAGACGTGAGCAACGGAGCGAAGACATCTCAACACCAACCTCTGGCCTCCAGACACACCCATCACCATGGCTAGTACATATCAACATACATGCATGTGCACATGTGGGAAAAAACACCCACAAACCCAAATAAAAAGCATTGGCTGCACTTAAACTGCTGGCCATCCTAGTGTGGCAATGCTGTGAAGGATCCGCCGTTTCCCCTCATGAGTTCATCACTCACAGCCTTTGCCCAGCATCCAAACAGCATATTGCTACCTTGGGGGAAAGGATAGCCTCTACTCCAGGGTTTGATTTTTCATATGATCAGAAACTGAAAAACAAACAAAAACCTGTAAGGCCATCTGTATATACACATGTTTATGAAACACAATCTTTTCTTTTAAGATCTACTCTATGTTTAATTATGTGTGTTTGTGTATGTGGGGGTATGCACACCTGAGTACACGTGCCTTCAGGGGTCAGTGGAGGGTCCTGGGGACCATGGAGCTGGAGTTACAGGCAGTTGGGAGCTGTCTGACATGGGTGCTGGGAATTGAACTCAGGTCCTCTGGAAAAAGCTTGAAGTAAGCAAGCCCTCTTCACCGCTGAGCCATCTCCACGTATAATACTGACGTTGCACACAAAGAGTGGGCTGTCAGCATGACGTCCACCAGTGCTGTTGACATTTGTCATTGGCTACCAAAGGCTGATTGTCCCTTTAACGTTAGCTCAGGGCTGACTCTGAGGGAGACTTCATTTTCCACATTTTATGAAAGCTCAGGGAAGGGAGGAGACCTGCCCAGGATCAAAATAGTAAGTGTAGGAAAAGACGCATTTGAACCGAAGTCTACCTGACACACTTCCTCTTTTCCCAGTGTGGAGGTGGGCACAGGCGAGCCAAGAGTCGAGTCTTACATGCAGTCTAGTGAACACAGCTGTCTCTGGGTTCTCCTTTACTTGGTGCCTCTGCATCTGTCATCCTGGGCCGTAGTTCCTCACGACCCTTGTGCTATCCAGTCCAAGTAAGGTTTCAGTTCCCACCCTTTCCTTTGTCCCCGTCCAGGGGGTAGTCTGCTCTGTCTATGGCCGGCCGTCATGATGGGCCCTGCAAAGCAATGCAGCCTTCTCACTTTCCCGACTCTGGCTCCCCAAAGCTTAAGCCTCCAGGAGAGTTGAGAAGGGTGAAGCGCAAAGGCACAATGCCTTTGAATGCTCATCAGGGGAGAGGTGTTCTCTTTCCCCATAACCCGTGGAATAGAGAGAGGGGCAGAGAAAAGGAAGGATGACAGACTCACTGAGTGTTGTTTCTTAGACATTTGAATCTGGGAACGAGGACCCAAAACCACTCACAAAGTTGAGCTGTCTTTCCAACCCACGATCCCCTTACCAAGCTCTTCCTGTGACCCCCCACCAGAAGATGGTATACTTATCAGAACACCAGCTTGGAAGCTGGTCAGGGAGGGCAAAAGGGGTAAGTCACAAAGAACTAAAAGCATTTTTCTCTTATGTAAAAATCTGGGTATTTTCACACAATGGTATTGGAATAGTAGTCCTGGTAGCTATCAAGGGCCCTGATTCTCCCTCATCTTTAAAACCAAACCACACCACTTTTTAATGCATTTGTGGGTAGGTCGGCACACGTGGAAGTCAGAGGATAACTTGCAGTAGCTGGTGGTCTCCTTCCACTGCGTGGGTCCTGAAGTTCAAATCAGGTCCTCAGGCTTAGTGGCAAGTGCCTTTACCCACTGAGCCATCTACCTAGACCCAGCTCTTTTCATCTTGTTGCTCTGCCATGGAAGAGGAAAGGAGCTTCCTTCCTGAAGCCTGACATGTTGTACTTAACCTCGCATCAGCCAGAACTTGGCCATGAGATTACAAGAGAGCTACAGAGGAGGCTGGGAAATGTAGTTTTATAATAATGAGAGACCAAGTGGCTGTATAGTGAGACAACCAGTGTTCTCTCTATTAGTTGGCCAGGGCAACAATGAATCTCAGAAATGATGTAACCCCATAGCGTTGGCTCTGTATCTTTGTTTAAGAGATTCTGAGTGAGTCTTCATTATAGCCAGCCTTAATACCACATATGGTGGCTTTACTTCTGTTGGCATTTTTAAGGAACAAATAAGGGGTAAGGGGCATACCAGGACCAAACAACTCATGCTTAAGTGCGTGAGGAAGCAAGGCAAGGAGGTTAGGCAAAGACGGTCCTACCAGCTATTGTGTGCCCAGAGAAAGTTTCAAGGATGACAGCCTTCCCCTCTTATTTACTGCCTACCACCCTGGTTAGCCAGTATCACGGTTATTTCCTTCCCCGACTCAAAGCATAGCTTTTTACTTCTTTGACTATAAAGTGGCAAGGGTTTCTAGGTTGAAGAAAGGACTTCTAAGTCACATGAGGAACCTCTGCTCTTCCAGCTAGTGAGTCTACTCTCAAATCAAGGAGATGTGCTAGCTGGGCGTGGTAACACACGCCTTTAATCCCAGCATTCGGGAGGCAGAGGCAGGTGGCTCTCAGAGTTTGAGACCAGCCTGGTCTACAGAGTGAGTTCCAGGACAGCCAGGGCAACACAGAGAAACCCAGTCTCGAAAAACAAATATACAACAACCAGGAGAAATGCTGTAGTTAGTAGGTTCACATCCTCTAAGTATCGCCTCACAGTGTCCAAGCCACTCAACACACCTAGGTTCACTTCCTGTAAGTACCCCTCACAGTGTCCAAGCCACTCAACACACCTATTGCCTTCACTCACAGCCTGTCATCTGGGTTCACAGCTGGCGTGGCGATGACCTGAGTTGGTCCCAGGAGAGCATCCTACAGGGACAGCTGTCTTTGACCTTAGTCTCCCAGCACAGATGAACTACATCCATCCACCCGCCCGCCCCATCCATCGTCATTCTTTCATTCAGCAAGTATTGATCAAGTTCCATAATATGCCAGACTCAGCCTTAGCAGACAAGAGACCTGTCCTGGTGGAACACTCGTCCCCTGGAGAGATTGACAAGTGGCTAGCCACACAGAAGAATACACTACACTACAGACTTGACAAACACCACGAAGAAAAGGCAAGGGTAAGGAGAAGACAAGCAGGAACGGGGCATGACATACAGAACATTCTAATCCAGTGGGTCTCAACCGCCCTAACTCTGTGACCCTTTAATACAGTTCCTCATGTGGTGCTGACCCCCAACCATACAATTATTTCGTTGCTACTTCATAACTGTAATTTTGCTACTGCTATGAATTGTAATGTAAATATCTGATATGCGACCCCAAAGGGGTCACCATCTCACCACAGGCTGAGAACCGGTGCTTTAGGCACAGGACACAGCTTAAGCGAAGCTTCTGAGGGAGAAGTGAGCGTGGCTAATTTCTAGGACTGGATGGAGCTGAGCCTGACATACTTCATGGCAATGAGTGGAGAGTGCTGTTCTCAATCACGTGATTGCTCACTGCTCAGAACATCGCCTCTTCTTCCCCCTAGCCGGAAGATCCAAATTTGCCCCTGGGGAGGGAGGTCCCTGTCTTTCTTTCTGGCCTCACAATCTCTGAGCTAGATACTCTGCCGCCTCCCAGAATCTGGTCCCCTCACCCACAATCTTTGCCTCAAAAATCCCCACTAGTCCTTCAGGACCTGGCTTGAGTGTGGCCTCCAGGGATATTCAGATCCCCTTGTGAGGAGGGACGGGTGGGAGATCGGAGGTGTGCCACTCAATTAGCTTTAGGGTCTTGGGACACTTGTTCAGCCTCTCTTCCGTTTCTCTGTGGGGTGGAAAGGGTATGATAATGGCCCTACCTCATAGGTTGTGCAGATCTGTCACATTAATGACAGCATGTGCCTAGCACAGCTTGGCACAAAGGAATGTTCCATGTTGGCTGTTGGGAGTAGTTCGTCCTCTCCTGTCCAGAGCAGCTACTAATTACTGCTGGGTTTTAGTTCCTCTGACCAGGGCTGGGGAGACTAGTGGTTAGAACTTCTGGACCTCACAGTATCTGGCCCAGCTTAGGTCCTGTGGTAACTTCATCACCATTCAGATCTGCTCTAAAAAGACAGGACTTCTGGCCATCGTACAGTTGCAAACACTGACCCTGGCCCGTTCCCCAGGCGTAAGGGATGCTTTGTTGTGGCTGGTGACCCTCCTGAGGTCTCTTTCCCACCTAACCCTTCCCCTGTACCCAGCCTTCTGCCACCTCTAGCAGGGCAGATCCTAACAGCCCTGCAAGGGAAAGCTAGGAGGCGTTGGAGTGGGGCGGGGGGGGCATGGGCGGGGCAAGCAGTGATGTTGAGATGTCACATCCAGGGCAGGCAGAGAGGGTCCTCGTGTGCTGAAGGGGATTCTGGGAGTCCATAGGGCAGGAGACAGCAGGTGGTGTGTGTCGTGTGTCTGAACTGATGACACTACTGTTCATAGGGAGCGCTGTCCCTAAGTGCCATGTCTAATGCTTGTCCCATGTGCCCCATGCTGAGTGACATACCACAGGGGGTGGTGTGCTAGCAGTGATCAAGGTGCTTGAGACCCTTCCTTACTTGAATCAACTCAGTGCCCCATCCAAGCGAGGGACAGTGACATAGTCCCTGCTTACCGTTTGAAGGGAAGAATGAATCCATGGAGTGGCATGGGACAGAGGGACAGAGAGGACTCAGATCCCTATGGCTCACTTATAAGCTGCATGGCTTTGGGCAGGTCACTTAGCTTCTCTGCGTCTCTGTATTCTGGGTTGTGAATTGGGACGTGTGGGACACTGACCATTGCAGTCATAAGGGCTCAATAAACCGGGGAGAACTTTCTCCAGGTCTCCATCCACCGCTTAATCTGCCTGACAGCACCGGTCCCACCAAGTGGGACTCATTCTTCAAAACTCCATCTCCCAGCTTACCCCGTCTCTCACGAATTGCTCAGGCCTCAGCCTGTCCTACTAGAGAGCCAGCTGGCTTCTGCCCAGTTTCATGGAGGTCTCCTCGGGACGCCTCTCCCGTTCAACCTTCTCTCTGTGACCCTTGTCTCCCTCCCCATCGTCAATCCCACCCATTAGTTCAGTTCTCCCCAGAGGACCATCTAGGCTGGAAGTTTCTGGAATGTGGTAGATAAAGGCCTCTGCACTGGAGAGGTAGCTCAGTTGATTTTTTAATGTAGGCTTCGGATTCCATAGTCAGCAGTAGGAGCGTGAGGGAAGAGCCCTAGACCAGTGAGGAGGGCCCCAGAAGCCTGGGCACCCCATGCCCCTGCCCTGCCTGCTCCCTGGAGAAAGGTCCCAGTCCCTCCTATTTCCCAGCCAGGAATCCTGCTGGTTCCCACATTACCACATGAATGGGGCACATGCCCCCCTGTCCACTTGAGCAAACAATTTGGCTAGCAAATTGACATAATTACCAAAGACTGGGAAGAAAGAAGCCCCCACCCCTTGGCCCCCCAGAGGGTGGCTCCTGCAGAGTTCCTCCGGGGCTTTGTAGGCTGGGGCGCTCAGGGCTGATTAGGGACCTTGTGGCCTTTTCAAGAGCCCTAAGTGATTGGTCCCCTTAATCTGATTACAATTTGCAGAGCCCCTCCAGCCGCCTCTGAAGGGCTGCTCTTGAGCACCCTGCTCGATCAGCCCTCAAGTACACACACACACACACACACACACACACACACACACACACACACACA
>CABHPR010134863.1:31697-51802 GCA_902168415.1 Peromyscus melanophrys
CACACACACACACACACACACACACACACACACACACACACACACACGCTGATATATTAGGCTGCCTATTTTTAAAGCGTCCTACATACATACTACACCCAGGCCAGAGCAGCTGTGCACACCCCTTCAGGCATAACTACTCATCGCCCACCCATCCCTCCTCCAGGTGGCCTCCTCAGCACCCAGGACCAGGCCGTGGGACCCCATCAAGGGCAGACTGTCTCCTCAGTAGCTTTGTCTGGGCTCCCGGGCCTGGCTCCCAGGGGATTAGTCTCAGCAGGCAATCTGGACACAGAGCAGGTTGCTCCAGCCCCCGCCTGGGAACTCCGCTCATGGCAGTCAATGGTCCGGGCACTCCATAGCCAAGTGGGAGCCCTTAATTCCCTTGGCCCAGTGACAATGGTGCCTTTTCCCATCCTTGCTGCTGCCTGTCACCAGCCTCAGCCTGGCCTCCTACACGCACTGTTTCTCTCCTGTGGCTAAGTACCCCCTCTCTAGGTATAGGGCTTGTGTGGGGCTCTCCAGGGTGACCTCCACCTTGACATACCATCCTTGGGGAACCCCTGCCTGGAAACTCAATGAGAATAGTGGTTGCAAGTAGGAACCCCACACAGTTCAGCCCATCCTGAAAACGGATGGGGGGAACGGGGGGGGGGGGGGGGGGGGGGGGGGGACACGGGACTGAAGGCTGGGCCTGGAGTCAGAGAGTCTGGAACAAGTGGCTACGGGCATGCACCAGAATCAGAGGCCCGTGTCTCACCTCAGGCTGTCTTTAAGAACATGCTTACTTAGCTGGGCGGTGGTGACACATGCCTTTGATCCCAGAGCTCAGGAGGCAGAGGCAAGCAGATCTCTGAGTTTGAGGCCAGCCTGGTCTATTGAGTGAGTTCCAAGACACACAGGACTACATGGAGAAATCCTGTCTTGAAAAAAATTCAGAGAGAGAGAGAGAGAGAGAGAGAGAGAGAACACTAATACTTGGGAGACTGAGGCAGGCTAGATATGGAATTCCAGGCCAATCTGAACTGTATAGTGAGACCTCTCCCCATGCCACCACAGTGACTTAAGTAGGGTGTTATGGTCTCTCGACCTCAGTTTCCCCACAGTGGTAAACTTGGAAGGCTGCAGCCACTCTCTTGGAGTGGCTGGAAAGTTAAATGACTGGGTGTGTAAGGGAGGGCTTCAGCATAGTGCCCAGCTGAGCGCTCAGTGCACACAGGGGAGGGAAACCTAAAACACATCCATAGGACACTGGCGGGGCAGCCCTGGCGGACCCGCGAGCTCCCTGGGAACCTTTACAGTCCAATTTTCTGGTACAGTGCCCTAGCCCCCAGCGCTGTGAGACCTCATTCCTGTTCACATCACATTAAGGCCACCTCTGCCCAGCTCGCTCCGAGAAAGGGGTTGGGCGTAGGTAGCTTCCAAGGCAGCCTGATGTTGCCCGAGGGCAGAAGTCTGTCCGTCGTCGTCGTCCTCGGTGCCCAAGTCCTGTGATCAGCGGATCGTGGGGGAGCGCCACACCACAGTCCCTTAAAGCCTGGCCCACCATTGGTTTTTATTTATTTATTTTTTTATCAGTTTGGGAGACGGTTCACAGAGACCCGACGTGTGGCCCTCCGGAGGATCGTGTTCCCTCCCCTCCGAGGCCACCCCGCCTCCCGGACCCTGCCCCTGTATCCTTCGCCGATCTCTTCCCACGCTCCCTGCACCCCACCATCTGCACGGCCCCTCCCAGACCCCAAACCCGTCCCTTGCGCCTCTCCCTCGCCTCGCCCCTGCACTCTGCCACCTGCACCCCATTTTTTTTGTCCCCTCCCAGACTCCGCCTCTGCACCTCACCACCTGCGCCCCTCCCACACCCCGCCCCTGCACCCCGCCCTGGCCCAGCAGGGACCCGCGGGGCGGGACCGCGCGGCCGTGGGGGAGGGGCCGGGCCGATCAGCTGGAATCAAAGCCGCCGCCCCCTCCCCCGCCACCCCGTCCCCCTGCCGAGCCGCCGCGCACCTCCTCCTTTGTCACAATGTTTTTCAAGCCGGTGAAGCAAACTGTCCAATTAGAGCCGGGGCCTCCGGCTTCCATCTTTGCCGACGTTTAATTAACATGCTCCTCTTGGCAGCTGCTGACAAGTTCCAGAAACAGGTTGTAAAGGGTTTTTGTCTTTACCCAGCATGGAAAATAAGGGGTGTTACATCGCGGAACATGAATAGGTGATACTTCAGCTTCCTCCTCTCCTCCTCCCCTCTCCCCCTGCTCTGCAAAGGGGAACGGAGCCCTGAGTGTTCGTGTAGGCGCGTGTATGTGTGTGTGTGAGTGAGTGTGTGAATTGCCAGCGAGGCGGGGAGAGCGAGTCCCTTCCTCTCTTTATCCCTTCCTTCCCAGGAACCTTCGCTCCACAAAAGCTTTGGGTTTCTTTGCTCTGCAGCCTGCACACTTTTTCCCTCCCCTCTCTGCTAGCTAAAGGCAAACTCGGCATCTTGATTCCTGTCCGTGAGTTTGCCCATGCTATCCCCTTGTTACTTACTCTTCTGGTAACTCCTGTTCATCCTCCACAACCCCAGCAGGCTACCACCTAGTCACAGACTGCCTCTGCAAGCATGCCTGTCTGTCTAGTCTACCTGTCCATTCCACATCTGGGAATTTAAGGACCGGAAACTTTCCCCCATTGTACCGCAGGAGTGGGGCTGGTCTGGCTGGCAGAGGAAGCCGACTGGGTGGGGAGTCCTCCCTCCCTCCCTCTCCCTAGCCCTCTGGAATGTACTCAGAGCAAGTTAGTGGCCTTCTCACCAGTGTGGACCATTAACGTGAGGGAAGAGGGGTGCTTGGGGAAAAACGCAGTCTGGCCTGGGTTCCTGGGCCAGGCAGGAGGCCAGGTTCTCTGGGACCCTAAATCTCTCACAGAGGCCCTACCAGAGCACTCACACCCATTCTACAAAGAACACCAACAACATTTATTTACTACACAGGATAGAGTGGTCTGGGGTCCCTGGGAACATGGGAGATACAGTTGGGGAACAGGCAGGGCTGGAAGAGTTCATGACGTGGGGCCCCCTGGGAGGGTCAAGCCCACTCCTGCCCCAGCCATTTCCCATAGGATATGGAGCATTATGACCCCAGGCAGGGGCAGACCTTCTGCAGCTGACCCTGGCTTGGAGCTCACTTTGTCGGAATCTCCTCCATTCTCAGGCAAGCCCTCTGGGATGAAGGGGGTGTGGGAGGTGCTGGGGCCAGGGCAGCAGGCCTTTCAGCTGTCCTGCTCCTGCATCCCCAGCTGGGTCGCTCCAGCTCTTCTCAGAACTTGGGGACAGTCTTTGAAGCCTGCGGGGAAAGGGGGACAACAGCAGGTGGGCGTGTCCTTCCCCCGGCCTGCTGCAGCCTCCCGAAGGAGCTGGACACCAGCAGCAACGGCCACAGCCTGGCTTTGGTCCTCCCTAAAACCTTCTCTCCTGACATGTCCCTCTGTCTCCTACCCTAGAACCAGCTACTTCCAAGCTCTGGTCTCCAAGGAAGGCAAATGTTTATAAGCTCAATGACAACAGCCTTGAAAGACCTCAGTTCCCTCGCCTGTTAGCCATGTGGCTTGAATCCTGTGCCTTAATTTAAGAAGATGGACTGCTTACCCAGCATGCACAAAGCCCTGGGTTCGATGCCCGGCACTGTATAAAATGGGTGTAGTGGGACACACCTGTTACTCCAGCACTTGGGAGGTAAGACAGGATGATCAGGAGTTCAAGGTCATCCTTGGCTACATATATGAGTTCAAAGACAGCCTGGGCTATCTGAGATCCTGTCTTTAAAAGGGGTTGGGGGTGGTTGGTTGTGGTGGTACACATCTGTAATCCCAGCACTTGACTGAGGCAGGAGGATGCTTAGTTCCGGGCTAGCCTCGGATATGAACAAGAGGAGGGAAAATTACTCTGCTTCATGGAAATTTCTCAAGGGTTGGTTGGTATTACAGCACCTCATCAATATGATGTGCTCTATAGAGGGGAAGGAAAAAGGACAGTCTAGCCTGATCTAACCAAGCAAAGCCAGGTCACAGATGAGGAAACGGAAGCCCAATCTCTAGGCTGAAGAGATTCTCCAAGTCATACAGCAGCAAGCAGTCAGAAAGCCAACTATGTCCCTGGGTCTCTTTCTATATGTTCCTCCAGTCTAGCCTGCCTATACCACCTCAGGGGCAGGAGAGCCCACACCTTCATATCTTCATGATTGCTCTTTGTTCCTTTTTTTTTTTTTTTTTTTTTTTTTTTTTTTTTTGGTTTTTCGAGACAGGGTTTCTCTGTGTAGCTTTGCGCCTTTCCTGGAGCTCACTTGGTAGCCCAGGCTGGCCTCGAACTCACAGAGATCCGCCTGCCTCTGCCTCCCGAGTGCTGGGATTAAAGGCGTGCGCCACCAACGCCCGGCCGCTCTTTGTTCCTTTTCTATGGCATCTGGCTCTGAGACCTACACCTCTATTGAGAGAACCAGACCACCATCCCCTAAAGACCACAAGGCTTACCTGCTTCTCACCTGTCTTGGGAACTTAGGGTATTAAGGATGATGAAGGTATTGGAGTTGCTAAGGATACTGGAGGTGTAGGAGGTACTGGAGCAACGATGGATGCTGAAGGTGTTGGAAGTACCAAGGGTATTGAGTGTACTACAGGAGCAGGATGTTTCTGGGCGAGGTCCTCAGGAATGTAGACAATACTGTTCACCTCTTCGTGAATCTGTGGAGAGAGGAAGAAGCTACTTTCAGGGTCCAGTCACAGGCAGGCTCTGGTATGTCAAGTGGAACTAATGGTGTTGGGGGTAAACCAAAGGCTGCAAATACTGTGTGGCGAGTGCCACCTTGTGGTCATGTTGAAGATCAACTGCCACGAGCTTACGATTGGCACTGTCAGGACTGGCACTGTCCGGGGTGCTGAGGCATGGCAAGAACCAAATAGGGTCCTTGCCCCACAAGAATAACAGCTGGGCAAACACTGGGTGGCATAAGAGTTCAGATTGCATTCTCGTTTCTTATAAGCACATGAGGGGTTCAGGAGGTTGCACCCATTTTTGAAAGATGAGCAGTATGGCGTGTCAGAACTAGAGCTGCGTCCCAAAGTAGAGCAAGGGAATGCAAAGGCTGGAAGCGGATCTGGGAAGCAAAGCATGGGTGAGGCAGCTCAGCCCTGCCTTCTCACGGCTGTCTCACCCCTTCCTCCAGGAAGACAACCCAAGGGTGCAGGGATGGCTTTCACTTCCAGCAATTTAGATCCCCCGCCCCCCCCCCCTCCATCTAGTAGTGCTGAAAGTATGTAGCTGGGAGAAGATGTGAACTTGGCATTGATTACAAAGGTCAGAGCAATTCAGGATGGGATGGAGGGATGTCTCAGTAGTTCAGAGCACTTCTCATGCAATCATGAGGACCAGAGTTCAGATCCCAGCACCGTGTAACATGCCAGGCACCGGGCACATGCCAGCAACCCCAGTTCCAAGAGGAGTGGAGACAGGAGACCCACTAGGGCCTCCAAGTTCATATGAGCTCCAAGTTCAGGAAGAGACCTTGCTTCAAAGGACTAGGCAGAGAGTGAGAGAGGAGCTCAGCGCCATTTTCTGAATGCATAGGTACATGTTATCTGTGTGGGCACACATGGATATACACTCAGACACAGACACACAGAAAGACAGATGATGATAGGCAGACAGACAGATAGTGATTATAGACGCTTCATAGATAGATAGACAGATAGATAGAGGCAACTCCTATTTTAGGTTCATTTTATTCAAATCTTTCTCTTTTTCTTTTTGGTTTTTCAAGACAGAGTTTCTCTGTGTAGCCCTGGCTGTCATCCTGGAACTAGCTCTGTAGACAAGGGTGGCCTCAAACTCACAGAGATCTGCCTGCCTCTGCCTCCCAAATGCTGGGATTAAAGGCGTGCGCCACCACCACCCAGCTCCCAGGTGTTTCTAATTGTGGTGTCTTAAATTATGTTTGTGTGGGCTTTAAAGATAGGCTGAAAACAGTCATGCTCAATAAAAGAAAAGTTTATTAAGAATAAACTTTTAATTAACAGCACAGAGCAATCTGTATGACAGATAGGAAAAGAGGAAGTGGATAATCAAATCTCAGAGTATGAAAATCCTACACAGAGAAAAAAATGAGAGGAAACATGCCCAAGAGTGTTAGAGTGTTAGTTGCTCTTCTAGGAAGATTGGTTTTGTTTCTGCAGTGTGTGTGTGTGTGTGTGTGTGTGTGTGTGTGTGTGTGTGTGTTGAAAACCCAAAGCTTTGTGACTTGTGTTCTAACACTGAACTACACCCTCAGCTCCTTGTAATCATATTTCTTGACATGTTTCTCCATTTCCAGAGTTTTTATAATGAGCTTCTAGTAATTTTGTAATTTAAAACAAGCAAATTCAGACTGGTGAGATGACTCAGTGGATACAGGCTCTTGTCACCAGGATGATGACCTGAGTTCCATCCCCAGTACACACACACACACACACTCTTAATGAAAGAATAATGTAAACACCTGCAATAATGGATTGTGGATTGTGGGGAAGGGAAACCCTGATACCATTGGAGGGCCAAATTGTTTTTATTTTTATTTTTTATTTTTTTTAAAGATTTATTTATTATGTATACAGCATGTATGACTGCAGGCCAGAAGAGGGCACCAGATCTCATTACAGATGGTTGTGAGCCACCATGTGGTTGCTGGGAATTGAACCCAGGACCTCTGGAAGAACAGTCAGTGCTCCCAACCTCTGAGCCATCTCTCCAGCCCCCAAATTGTTTTTAAAGAAAAAGAGTACTGGGCTGGCAGGATGGCTCACTGGGTAAAGCCATTTGCTGTCAAGACTGATGATCTGAGTTCAATTCCTGGGACCTACATGGTGGGAGAGAATCGACTCCTACAAGTTGTCCTCTGACCTCCAACAGATTTGTGCCCACACACATACATACACACACTTGTGTGCACACGAGAGAGCAAGAGAGAGTGAGCAAGTGGCACACACACACACAGAAAGAGACAGAGAGAGAGACAGAGACAGAGAGAGACAGAGACAGAGAGAGGCAGAGAGGCAGAGAGACAGAGAGACAAAGAGACAATGAGAGACAGTTCTGCTGTCCTCTAGTATTTTACTTCCTGGAACACCTCAGGTTGGGTTTTGTACTGACAGGCTGAAAGTGGTGGAACACAGTGGAATTCCACTTCTGAACCAGGCTCCCCTGGGAGCTTGCCCATCCGTGGATCCCCAGTCCTTCCAAATGAGCCCCCTGGCTGGCATCAAGTGGCAGTTTCACAAGGTGATCATTACGGAGTCTGAAGTTGAACAAAACACTGATTCTTTCAACAGGATGAGAATCCCCTGGGAGGCTTAAAAATATCCTCACATCCGAGCCCTGCACCACCAGAGCAGTGGGACCCAAGCTGCTGGACGGAAGCTCTGAGCTGCCCCAGGTGACTCTCAGACGCCAGGAAGGGTAAAGAGCCACCAACCTAACAAGGAGATTCTCAGATGAGGCTCTGGTCAATGTCACCCAGAGGTTGTTAGTACTTCTGGGGAGGGTGGCTTGCTTTAAAAAGAAAGAAAGAAAGAAAGAAAGAAAGAAAGAAAGAAAGAAAGAAAGAAAGAAAGAAAGAAAGAAAGAAGGAAGGAAGGGGCGCATATGTCATACCAGGCTGGCCTCAAACTCACTATGTATCTGTGGATGACTTTGAACTTCTGAACCTCTTGCCTCTATCTCCAGAGTGCTGGAATAATGTGGTGCTGGTGATCAACTCGGGAGCACTTTACCCACTGAGGTAAAGCCCCTGCCTTTGCTATTCTGTTTGCTGAGGCAAAGCCTCACTCTGTAGCCCAGGTTGGCCTCAAACTTGTGGCTATCCTCCTGCCTCAGCTACAAGGTGCCACCGCTGCTGTGAGGGCGGGGGACAGACTTTGGAAGTTACTACTAGAATACAGCTCGCTGACACACCAGAGTCAGGTCCCGAGGCAGGCTGCTCCTGTGACTCTGTCCCCAGAATGTGTAGAAAGAAAGGCATATACAGCCCCTCTTGGGGTCCCCAGGGGAAAGAAAGACGGGTAGGGAAACGTCTTCCATCTACAGGGGACACTATACCCTACATCGATGTCAGGTGAAGGCAAGGTCGGGGCATTGCCCTACATGGATGTCAGGGCAGGTGAAGGCAAGGTGGGGGGGGGGGGAGAACTATCCTTGTGTTGGGTGGGGAGGGGTAGAGCTATCCTTGTATAAGGACAAGTCTCTAGAAATTACCTCCCAGTAGATGGTGTCCTCAAAGCAGTTTTCATCAGCAGCTTGTCCCCAGAATGGCAATTTCAAAATGAGTCCTAAACAGATTGGAGGGCAAGGGGGTCAGAAAATACTCTCTGCTTACCCCAACCTTTTCCCTCAGATGGACTCCGCCCCCCCCTTCCCAGTCCCACAGCAGACAATACAGATATCACGTATTTCGGGGAGACCCAAGCCCACCCTTAAGACATGTTCTTGGACTCCCCCACTTAGTGAGTCCCCCACCAGGACCCCGTATTTTCTAGTGTAGCCGCTCTGACTCACCCACAATGATGCCGCCCACCAGGGCCATGGCCAAGGTCAGAAGGAGGCCAAATATCTGGGAACTGCCCTGCATTTTCCTGGTCCAGTCCGCCTTATAGCCCCCAAAGCCAAATGTGTGGACTATCCTGGGGCAGAGACAGAAAGCCAGTGAGGACTCCACGGAGAGGCCAGGGAACTGATTAGCGCTACCTCCCGGATGTGCTCTTGAAACCCTAAGCCTCCCTCCGCCTGCCTTCCCGACCAGATTGTTCCTCTCTTGAACCCATTGTGGCCGCTCTGAGGGTGGGGAGAGGGGCCGGTGAATGGTCTCCAGTGGAAATGAAGCGGGGGAAGACACTCTTGGTCCCTCCCACAAAAGAAGGACTGGAGAATGGAGGAGGAAAACCCGCTCACAGCTCCTCCGCATTTACCCTGAATCTCCGTACACATCGGGGGAGGAGTAAGCTGCCGTCACCGCACCCGCGATGCTACCTATGATGCCAGGGATGCCGTGCAGGTTGTGAATGCCACATGTGTCCTGGATGCGCAGGCGGGACTCCAGGAATGGCTAGGGGGAGGAGGGAAGGCGGCATTGCTCAGACTGTGGCTGTGGCAGGGGCATGGGGAGGCCTTCAAAAACACAGACGACCCAGTGTCCCCTCAGCCTCACCCACTCTGTCTCTCCCGACTTTCAGGAACATAAACTCCCCCACAGCATCCCCAGCCCCAGCCCTAGGGTCCTCACCGATAGGTATGCGAATCCTAGGGTGGAGAAGATGCCACAGAAGAAGCCCACGATGAGGGCGCCGTAAGGTGTGAGCATCATCTCCGCGGCTGTGCCCACGCCCACCCCGCCTGCAAGCGTAGCATTCTGGATGTGCACCTGGGCAGGGTAGGCAAAGTGTGCGAGCTCTCAGTTCTGTTCCTGGAGCGTGGCCTGTGCTCACACACCTTGCAAAGTTGGGAGCTGGGAACAGCTCAGAGTCTGCCTCAGCAAGCCAGGAGCACACAGAGGGCGTTGGCCTTGGCCCAAGCTGAGTACAGCCACTTCGTGTGCTCTGCAGGCAAGTCCCCCCACAACCCCCAGCAGGCCTGGACATGTTCTGTGTCCATGAGGCAGTGTGCTGCTGGATGCATCCATGGGCCCTAAAAAACCCATCTGCACATTTCCTTTTCCTCCATGTCTACCTGTGGGCCAGTGGGCATATCTGAGTGCGTGCTGTGTCTATACCAGGTATTTGTGGGCCCCTGTGCATGCCCAGCTGCTACCAGTGTTCTTTGTCAGCCATGGCAAGTCCTGTGCTGCTGGCTCCTCTAAGTGTGTGGCCTGGGACAGCTTTTAAAAGTCCAAGAGGCCAGTGGTGTCAGGAGGATGAAGACCCGGTAGAGGGGTCACACCTACACACACACACACACACACACACACACACACACACACACACACACACACACACACACGCAACTCTGCTAGGCAGGCCTAATGTGACACTCAACCAGCACTGGCCAATAGCATTTCAGGCTGTGGGGAGGACATGAACATTTAGCAGGGAGGACCCACTGTGAACATCCAGGTTTGGGTGTGCCCATCTAGAAGCTGCCTACCACGATGAGGTGTAGGCAGGGCATGGCAGTCAGATAGGTACCTCCCCCCAGAAGTCCCCCTGCTCACCATGTCCAGCTTGCCCTTCTTGTGTATGATACTGGACACTGCCACTGTAGTTAGTACACTGGCCGCCAAGGAGAGGTAGGTATTGAGGGCGGCTCGGTGTTGGTTGTCTCCGTGGTAGGAACTGGCTGAATTGAAGCTGGGCCAGTATATCCACAGGAAGAGGGTGCCTGGGTCAGAACACATGCAGGACAGGGGCCAGGAGGGGAGTGTTAGGCCAGGCTCACAGAGCCTAAGCAGAGGCCCTGCCTTTCCGCTCCAGAGATGTCCAGCTGCTTCCAACCTATGAGCATTGCTCTCACTTGGGCTCCTTCTAGAAGACTCTTCTGGCCCAACTCACCTAGATCCCACTTGGTCTCTCATACCACTTCACAAAGCCTTCTCTATCTCCCCAACCCTAGGACTGGTTACATGCCCCCCACGCTTATAGCACCATATGGGAGGGTCGCTCCCCTCTGTAGACAGATTAGCTGGTGGCACTACCATCTCTTAGTCTACAGGGAGACGGAAGGAAGGGCTGAGTCTGACAGACATCATATGTCATGGGGACCAAGTGGCCAGTTCTCGTTGCCACTCTGCCTTGGGGTGTTCCATGAGGGAGAGAATTGGACACCCAGGACTCCAAGTATCGACAGGCTACTTCATTCTGCCCTTCCTCCCAAAGAACCAGTAGTCACCCACTGATTATGTGGAGATCAGGGGTGATCATGACAATATTCACCCACCATGGCAGACCCTCACACATTCGTAATCGTCCTCACCCACGTACAGTGGTCCTCACCCACGTACAGTGGTCCTTACCCACTTACAGTGGTCCTCACCCACGTACAGTGGTCCTCACCCACTTACAATGGTGGTTCTTATTCGTTGTGGATGCTCCTCTCTCCATCCATCATGGCGACCTTCACTCCTCATGGCAGTCTTCCAACTACTCCTAGTTGTTCTTATCCATTCATAGCAGTTCTGACCAATCACAGCAGCCCTCACCGGTATGGCAGCACTCCCCCCACCATGGTGGGCCCCCACCAACATAGCCGACGTCACCCACCATGGCTGCCCTTACCCCAACATGACAGCTGTTAGTTCTCACCGATCATGGCAAAAAGGTCCGAGTGGTACACAGAACTCTGTCTCTGCTTGCTCTGCTCCAGGTTTTTTCGGTAGAGGATCCAGGTCACTGTGAGCCCAAAGTAGGCGCCAAATGTGTGGATGGTCATAGAGCCCCCTGCATCCTTTGCCTGGAGTGCAAGGGGCCTGTCAGGGCCTGGCACCCTTCCCCCCTCCTCCTAGTACTCCCCACCCCACACATATGCACACATGCTTAGCTGTCTCTGACCCCAGCTGTGGAACACAGAGCCTATTTCCCTGTCCTACTTTTTTTTTTAATTGTGTGTGTGGCAGGGGTGGGGTGGGGGGGTGGAGGTGGTTGTTTTTTGTTTGTTTTGTCAATTTGACACAAACTAGAGTCATCTGGAAAGAGGGACCCTCAATTGAGAAAATACCTCCATCCCACTGATCTATAAGCCAGTCTGCAGGGCACTTTCTCCATGGAGGAGGGCCAACCTTGGGTAGGTGGTTCTGAGTTGTGTAAGAAAGCAGGCTGAGCAAGCCCTGAGAAGCGAGCCAGGAGGCAGCACTCCTCCATGGCCTCTGCTTCCATTCCTGCCTCCAGCTTCCTGCCAGGACTTCCTTCGATAATGGACTGTCCAGTCGAAGTCTAAGCAAAAGAAGCCTTTTCCTCCCCGAGTTGCTTTTCATCGTGGTGTTTCATGACAGCAAGAGAAACCCTAAGACAGTTCCCACAGCAGCCAATCGAGCAGAGGGAGGCAGGGATGTTGGCTGGCCAGTCAACGGAAACGCCAGGGCCCTTTCCTCTTGTCCTCTCCTCTGCCTGGAGTAGCTAGTCTGGCTTTGACTGCCTGTGGTGGGACGCCTCTGGCCTATTAGGCTGGTGGTAACGCCCTCTGCTGGGTTGCCTAGCCCTGCAGCCTGCTCCTCCTCTGCCTATATAGCCTTCACCAGAGCTCAACAGAGCCTCAGAGTCTGGAATCTGAGTATGTCTGATGCACTACTGGCCAGGTGCTAGGGCAGACAGCATCCCAGACATACAAACAGGCCCCCATGTGCTGTGAAGAAAACAGACAAAAGCCATGTAAGAGCCACGCCGGGGAGGGACAACACGGAGGAAAGCGGGCCGTGCCTCTCCGAAGTAACATTCAGATTGAAAAGTGGCTCATGCGAAGAATAAAGATAAAGATGGTTGCTCCAGGATGAGAAGACAGCCAGGGTAAAGTTTTCACAGGCTCAGGCTCCATGCAATTGGGGGCATAAAGGAGATCACAGTCAAACAACAGTCCATGGTGGCAGAGCCAAGCCTAAGCTGGGGGGGGGGGGGGGGGGGAGAAGGCTGGAACCAGAATTTGTGGAGTCAAGTTCGATTTTATCCTAAGTGAAATGAAAGCTGCTGGTAGTTTTTAATCGGGGGAGTGGTATTCTGTGTCTGGTGAAAAGTCTACTCTGGCTTCTGGTGGAGACTGGCCTGGCTTAGAGGAGAACAGAGTCAAGCCTGGGCATGAGTCAGAGAAGAGAGAGACAGTGGTTGAGTACTAAAAAGGAATGGCACAGGGATTGACTGGAGCTTACAGTGACCTAAACTCCTCCCCCAGGGTAGGGAGTGTTCCAGGCTGGGTTCAAATGTGGAAGAGGAGGCTCAGAAATGCCTAAGGTAATGAGGTGACGCATAATGATATCTCCTCCACACTGAGCCACCAGGAAGGTTCCCGAGAGTCAGAGGTCTATGGCGCTGTTAGCCAGTTCATGGAATCAGCCAAACCCAAAGCACAGCCCTCTTGCCACAGCCCATGTGAATGGCATTCCTGGGGTTGTGGCATTCACAACCAGTGCTTTTGTATAGGATCGCTTCTCTGGGATCCCTCCTGGCAGATTTATCCTCAACGCATTGAGTTTTTTCCTTGGGAGAAAGATCTAGGGATGTATGCATGCCAAAGTATGTGCAGGAATGTCCCACTCTTTCCATCTGATGGAAGAGAAAGGAAGTAGAAAAGCCAACCCAAATTCAGAGAAGGCCTGCTCTGCCCAGACTAGTTAGGTAGACAATGAGTTCGCTAGGGAGGCGTCGTGATTCCTAATTTGCAGATGAAGAAACTGTGACGCAGGAAGCTGGATGGCTTGCCAGGTTGCACATATCCACAGGCCTCTCTTTCTTTATCCCTCTTTCTCTCCCCCAATGTCTCCCTCCCCCTCCTAAGCTTTGCTCACCTCTATAAGGTTCAGGAGGATAGACTCATTCACTGAGAAGAGGGTCACTTGGAAGAAGGTCATGATAAGCAGTTGGACTGGGCTGATCTTTCCTAGAACTGCCCCAAAGGCCACACAGGTAGATGCCACACAGAAGTCAGCTTCGATGATGCTATGGAGAGACAGACCAGTAAAGAGCTGCAGCTACAAACCAGAAGTGACATGCCAAACCTTTGGTCCTCTGTGGACTGAGGCTGCTGGTTTAATCTTTGTGAGCCTCGGTTTCACTCTCTGTGATAATGGGCTCATCACAGTTAGGGCCATGCATGCATAGTATATGTGGTGAAAAGCCTACTCTGGCTTCTGGTGGAGACTGGCCTGGCTTAGAGGAGAACAGAGTCAAGCTTGGGCATGGGTCAGAGATGAGAGAGACAGTGGTTGAGTACTAAAAAGGAATGGCACAGGGATTGGCTGGAGCTTAGAGTGACCTAAACTCCCCCCCCCCCACCCACCCTGCGTAGGGAGTGTTCCAGGCTGGGTTCAAATGTAGAAGGAGAGGCTCAGAAATGCATAAGGTAGTCAAATAATATCCTCCTCCACACTGAGGCACCAGGCAAGTTCTGGAGTCGCAGTGGGAGCCATGCCTTCCCTTGGCAGCCCCATGCCTTGTGGGCAGCTTATGCTCAGGGAACTGAGTGGTCTAGCCATTGTTGTTGAACAACCTCCGTACTTAGGGTACAACCCAGCCCCGTTTTCTGCTTGCCTTCCCAGAACCTCCTCTTATTGCTTCTGTTTGCCAAAAGCCTTCCTCAGTCCCTCCAATGTGGCCTCTGCTCCAGACCCTGAGTGCTCACTACACACTCACCCGTCCCTACCACTACCACGGCCTTCTGGGGTTTGGCTACTGGATTCTTCCTGCCACTTTACCCACAAGGAAGGGTCAGTGTCCACAGAAGAGAGAGAGGGGCCTTCCCACAGGAGGTAAAGATCTAGAGTAGTACTGGGCATAAGGAGGGGGCAGGAAGGCCCAAAGAAAGGAAGGGGGGCAAAAGGAGGCACACAGGCTCCCTTCAATTCTGAGGTGCACAGGCCCAGCCACCCCAGCAAAGGGATTAAGGAGAAGTGGACATCTGCTGCAGCCACACCATGCCCACACCTGCCAGAGACCCTGCTTCTGCCCACCACCCTGCCAGCAGCAAGGCTACCCTGCATTCTCAAGCAGACTTCCGGTGTGGCACCTGAGACCATGAAAGCTGCCAGTAGGGTGGGTGGAGGGGAAAAAGGATTGCTTCCTCAAGGCTGTCGCATACAGAGCAGACCCTCCTCATGTTCAAGGGTGTATGTAAAACACGGAATCAGGGTGAAACAATCTAATTGAGGGCCCGTCTGTGGAATGAGGGCACCTCTCAGAGGACATTTACAGAATGTCTCCTCCACTGCTAGCCTTGTTCAGCACCGCGTCCGTAGCACAGACCGCGGCACTGGTCTGGCTGAAAGGGTGATGGGCTACTGAGTGCTGGCCACATGCCCTCTTGAACCATCCCCCTGACTACAAAAGGTGGGTACTTCTCATCACCAACAGTTCACAGCTCTGGGAAGGTTCAGGGAGGCCCAGTGACTTGCCCAAAGTTCTCCAGCGGCACCCCAAAGAGCCATCTGATGGAGGCGCCCTTTAGGAGGGAGAAAGAGGAAGAACAGAAAAGCTGGGCTTCTGCTCATCGATGTCTGGGAGGTGGATCTAGGCACCACATTTTAAGGGTCTCAGGGAGGCCTGAGCAGAGCTCACAGAGGAGAACTGCCCCAGAGCAGCAGGTGAGCATAGCCAGAGCAGATGTCAGAAGTATATCCACACTTCTAGACTCACAGGCCAGGTCTGGGGACTACATGCTCATCCCAGTCTTGGACTCCCAACACTGGCTCCAGGTCAGTAGCTGGAATCTAAATCTCCAAAAGCCAATTTGCCCAAACTCTATTTATCAAGTGACCAGCTTGCTGAGTAAGTAGTTCAGCTCAAACTTGCTAACTCAGAGTTTGTAACCACTCTTTCGATTTTCTCATGTGTCCTAGCCTTTCTTCCACAGTGGCTAATTAGATACATAACGGGTGCATCCATACTTTGGGCCGATGGTATTGAGGATATCTTGTGCATTTTGAACTTGGGGGGGGGGATAGGCTTGTCAGTGTCCCATTTCTTTTGTGTGTCACTAACTGGCTTGAGTGGCTGATCTTTTACACGTTTCATTTTCAAACATCGGGCTGATGACGCTTGGCTGGTACTCTACTTGTAGCAGCAGATGTGGTGGTTTGAGTGAGAAATGGACCCCAGTCATTTGAACAGTAGGCTCCCGGTTGGTAGTGATGTTGGGGGAAATTAGGAGGCGTGGCCTGATGAAGGAACTACGTCACTGGGGGCAGGCTTTGGGAGTATTTAGTCTCCACCCCATTTCCCCGGGGCTTGCAGTTGATCATGTGATCCCCCAGCTTCCTGATCCTGTTGCCAAGCCTTCCGGTCATGGTGGACTCCTGGGTCCAAAACCCTAATAAATGAGCCCTTCCTTCTACAGGTTGCCTTTGGTCACGGTGTTTTATTGCAGCAACAGAGAAGTAACTAATACAGCAGAGACTTGCTCCATTTGCTCCTGCACTCTTTCTGTGGGCTTGAGGAGCAGACTAACGAGTTCCCGGCGCCACTGACGACTGTCTGAAATAAGAATTCTCCCCCGCTTTAGCCAAACTTCTCTTAATGTTTGCATAACTAGAAGGCCATCTGAACTGGCTCCGTGAAGAACACGCCTTAACCTGAAAGTTGGTGCAAACCGGGAGCTGTCCTCCACCATTTGGTTCCATGAAGTCCACAGCTGCAAGTCCAGGGGCCAAGGTGTGAGAGAACGGTTTTGCTCGTTGGTTTTTGACAAGTTGGTTTGTGGGGGGCTTACTATGTTATTGGTGCTGTGGTAGGTTGGGGAGGCTCAGAGAAAGCCACTTCACTATGGAGGAAAGTGAGGTACCTTGTGGAAAAGGGCTGGTGACACTCGTCACAGAAGTCACTTAGAAGGCTGGAGGTGGGAGAAGAGGCTGGTGCCCCACCCTGGGAGGCCAATCCAGAAGGCTTCACCTGGGAGCCCGCACACTCACGCCAGCCTTCCAGCTCTTCTCAATGCTCATTCTGACCAGAAGAGGTGGAGTGCAAGGAGAAAGGGGCTCCATTTGGTGGAGTTCCCTATTTCAATGTCCTCCCAGCAAGGAGCCTTCTGAGGCTAGCTCAGGCATCTGGCCCTCCCTCCCTCCTGGGTCCCTGGGGTTGTAATGTCTCAGAGCAATTTCAGTGTGTCACGAATGAGGGCTTGGGCCCTTCCTTCCTCTTCTTGAGAAAAGACTATCCTCCATCACGGGGAGAGAGCCCCTCCCACAGTACCTGACTAACATTACAACCTGCACCTGGAGAGTAGCGATGAGAAAACAGTGTGTGGGTACCACAACTGCAGGTGTCCATCACCGGACCAAGGTGTCCTAAAGGAAGAGCCACCTCATCCCAAACCCTCAGAGCCCACCCTCACCATCATTCTTCTTCCTGTCCCTGCCCACTCCCTCTCATCCCCCAGCCTCACCGCCTCTCCCTCACTGCACCCGCACCACCATCCCGCCAGGCCTTCTGAGCCTTTTCCAGGTTTGCTTGCCCACCCACCCGCCAGGTCCTCCCTAACCCTACAGGACCCGCCCCAATCCAGACCCTGCCCCCACTCCTGTGCCACGCCCTCTCCACGCTCCTCCCCCAGGACCCACCCCCAGCCCAAACCCGCTTGTGATCACCGCTCAGTCTACCTGCGCCCCCTCCCCACCCAGGGCGCACCCCACCACTGCGGGACGGCCCTCCCCGCCGGACCCTGGCCAGCCCATCCCGCCCGCCCGCCCGCCCGCCCCTCGAACTCTCCCGGGCTCACTTCTGGACGCTCAGGGTAATGTGGCCTCCTTTGAAGAAGCGGAACCAGCCCTGCATGAGCAGCGCCCACTGGATGCCGAAAGCTGCCAGCAGGAAGTTGAAGCCCACCGCGCTGAACCCGTAGCGCTGCAGGAAGGTCATGAGGAAGCCGAAGCCCACGAAGACCATGGCGTGCACGTCCTGGAAGCCTGCCGGGAGAGCGCAGTTGAAGGTCTCTGCTGTCTAGAGAAGGTCCACCATGACTTTGAGTCTGACAGGCCAGCACAGCCTAGGACAGCTCCTGTATTTTCAGTCAGTGCCAGAACCAGGAGCCCTGGCTCCCTGTTCCCCTTATCCTTGCCCGCCTCTTCCCTGCAACCAGACTACAGCTGGCTGGCAGTAACAAGAGGCCTCTTGATTGGTAAAAATGACCACTACCTTCACCTTAAGGTTCTCTGGAGGGAGCCAGGGGACTAGAGGTGGGTCCCCACATTGGACCCTTGGGTTATAGGGTCAAGAAGATGACTGAGAGCACCCTTGGGAGATGACAGTTTTCTTGTTCCACCCTCCCTCCGGATGGCACACTGCTGGTCCACATGGGTGGGCAGCTAAGCGTTTGATTTGTTTATCTCCCCCGCCCCTCCTGGTTGTGGACTGCAGGGCCTTCACTCATGTGCTTTATCAATGAGTTTCTTCCACAGGCCCTGGGCATTTGAATTTGAGGCTAAGTTATGAGTTTTATTCAGGGCCCAGAGTCTAGAGCACAGATCATCTGGGGTCATGTAGCCTCGCCCTCTCCACTGTAACCCTTTCCTCAGGGAGAAGAGTCACTGCTAATATGAATAAGCAGGACCTTGGCAGGCTGAGCATAGTTGCCCATAGCTACTCATGTCCACACCCCAGCACCACCTCCACCAAATGCACTTCCTCCAACCATGCTGTGGGAGAAGTTATCTCCCTCCCCCAGGCCTCCCCCCACACACACCAAATGCACTTCCTCCAACCATGCCATGGTGTTCCATCTTCTGGATGGATGGCTGTTACCAAACAGACTTGGGGCTCAGCACGTGTTATAATGCCACCTCACAGATGTTGCAGAGATTAAATACAGATGTGTATGTAAAGTTCTTGGCAGAGTGTGTACCCATATCAAGTGACCCAACTGGGCAGTGGTCTTTGTCTATTATTGCTCAAGCACTGCCTCGATTTCCAAGTCTGACCCGACTTCTAACTCAGTGTGACCCCGGCAAGCCACTTCTCCACTCTGGGCCTCGGGTTTCTGATAAAACTACAGGGATGAGCTAGAATGATTTAGGAAGGGCTAGGATGATCTAAACTGTTCTCCGAGCACTAATACTGCTTGTTTTTAGAGCCCGAGAAAACAAGAGAAGGCAAAGAGCTTTGACAAGTGAAAACTTGAGTGCAGGGGCGCACACCTTTAATCCCAGCACTCGGGAGGCAGAGGCAGGTGGATCTCTGTGGGTTCGAGGCCAGCTTGGTCTACAGAGTGAGTTCTAGGAGAGCTAAACACAGAGACACACTGTTTTGGAGTGGGGGTGGGGTAGGGGTGGAGCCCAGACAAGTGAAAACCGAATAGAAACAAGACACAAAGGAACCATGGATGCCACAGGACACAAAGAGCCAGACAGAAGGGCTCCCATTGGCCTCATCTGGGGCAATTGAAGCACCAAAATAATGGTTTCTCATAATAAGTTACAGTCATTTACATACAGGAATCCGTGAGTCCAGGCTGATGATAAATAGGTAAAAATGGACAGGGTCGCAAAGGGGGCTCTTGCCCGCACTAGAATGCTGAGAATCCTGCTTAAAAATATGGGTAGAGAGTTAGGACGGGCAAAAATCACCGCTTTCACAGCAACAGCTCAATGAGTGATGCTAAGTGCCGAGAGAAATTCCAAGAAGAGCAGGGCTTTTGCCCTGTCTCAAAGGTTCTGCCAACAAATGACGCATTGGTCTCAAGGGAGGAACAAACAATAGTGATTGCACAGAGGAAAAATTAGGTTACATATTAACTGGGGGAATAAAAATTAACATGTCCAATGGCGGCAGAAGGACTTTGTGTGCCTCCAGATGGGACAGTCTAGAAAGGACGTGTCCCCTGGTATCCCCCATAGGGTGCTCTCCCTGAGACTGCAGGGGCAAATTTAATAATGAAAAACAATTGGACACAGAACGAGGAGTCTATTGTTCAAAGGGGTTGAGGCCGAGGCAGGGCGTAATGGCGCATGCCTTTGTTAGCCCAGCACTTGAGGGTCTCAGGCAGGAAGATGGCAAATCTGAGGCCAGCTTGTGCCTCGTAGTAAGACATTGTCTCAAAAACAAAACAAAACCATAGTGGTGAAGCTGTGCTCTTGGAAATTATCCAAGTAAGTCATGGAAAACAAAGAAAAAGTTTTTTTTAAAAACGATTCCAGATGAAAAGATATGCCAATTATACTTAAATACATCGGCACTGGATTTGGCAGAGAGAGTATGGGGAAGAGCTGAAAAAGATTATTAGGTCAGCTGAGAGAACTAGGTATTGATGGCGGATTAAGGTACCTCGCCCACGTGGATGTGTGAAGTTGAATGATGTTGTACTGGAAGCGAATACTCTTCTTCTTGGGAAATATGCTAGAATGTGCCTAGGGGAAGACTATGGGGAATATAACTGGCCCTCCAAAATAGTGTGTGTGTGTGTGTGTGTGTGTGTGTGTGTGTGTGTGTGTGTGTG
>CABHPR010134864.1:2545-27136 GCA_902168415.1 Peromyscus melanophrys
CCACCCCATCATCCCAGTGCATGTCCTCCCACTCCATCATCCCAGTGCATGTCCTCCCACTCCATCATCACAGTGCATGTCTCCCACTCCATCATCACAATGCATGCCCCACCACCCAATCATTACAGTGCATGCCCCACCACTCCAACATTTCCTCAGTAGCAGCTCTACACAACCTCTAATTACTGGGAATCATTGAAAACCCTTCAAGATAATTTTTTCTTCTTTTCTTTGGTCTTCAGGGTATATAGTCCACTGAGGAATTAAAGCCAAATTACCACTATAAAGTCCTGGAAAGCCATCTCATTTTTTATAGTTATGCCAACAACCCAAACTCGCTTTATTTTAGTTCCTAGATTTTTTTGATTTTTAGAGAATTAAAATAAAATAGATGAAGTGAGTGAGTGTTCATAGAAATCTATCTTTTGGATTCCTGCTCTACATTTACATAAAGCCTTACTTATACTTCATGGTTTATTGTTCTTTCATACCTCAAACAAAGATGCATACACATACAGACATAATCAAAGCTAGTGACCTGTCATAAAAGGTGGTGTGTGCACACTTTGGCATAACAGTAAACCCTGGCACCAGAATGTCCACATTTACACCAGTGTTCTTGTGGTGCAGCTCTCTACCATGATGTGCTCTAGTCCTGTCAAAAACCCTTCACTGAGAGATGCATTGGAAGATTTTCCAAGAACTAGGAATCCTAGGTTAAAGATTAAAAGTGCCTGGGTGTTTTGGCTGCACATTTCAGATTCTGCCTGATGAAGGTATCATTGCCTGAGGATCTGTTCCCTGCAGCCTTGCCAGCAGAGTATGCTGTTAGGGTTTGCAATCTGAGCCCACCCCACAGTTCACAAATGACATCTCAGAGTATTGCAAATGATCTTTTCCCCAGGGCTAGGCAATCACTCCATCACTGGGTTACTTCCCCAACTCTAAGTTGCCTATTTTTAGTTTGGGTGAATATGTAACTAAGATTTAATGACTGCCTGTTGCCAACAACATCCACGCTAAATTTTGGTTCAACAGAGGCCAAGGTCCAGTCTCTAAGAACCAAAAGACCTTCCCATCATACTCTGTTAGGTGTCTGCGTCATGTGCAGGGAACACAGGGGAGAAACATGGAAGTCAGGTGGTCACATCCCCAGAAACATTTCTGGAAGGTTTTTAGGAAAAGCTCATGGCAGAGCTGAGTCCCAGATGGCTGCCAGGAGTTTATGCACCGCATGAAGGGGAAGATACTCCAGAGAAAGGAAGTGAGCAAGTATTAAGTGCTGAAGTGAAGGTGCACCCAGGTCCTAGCAAACACACCGTACAGAATGGGTCACAATGTCCTTATCTAGGTGAAAGAGAATATAGGAAATCAGAAGTAGGGGTGGTTCTAGAAATTGGAGCGAGCTATAGTTGATGGTATAATGGATAGAGAACCCAAGAGACTAGGAAGCTTTGTTGATATCTAGGATCTTTGATCTTTACTCCACATATGGTCAGCAAGGGAAGCTGATGTGAGGGACATAATACCGAGAAGCCTGTGAGCCCCAGAAGGAAGGATCTAGCTGAGAACAAGATACTCCAAATCTCAGAGAGGAATTCTTTTAAAAACAGTGTTGGCCATGAAAGCCTGATAATGCAGTGTTCAAGTTCAGTATGGGCCAGAAGGCAGAGGAGTCACCTTGCTCTGGTTGTCCTGGGTCTTTTTGTGTTGGTAATTTGTGCATTTGAAAAGCCAAACTGTTGAGCTGCATTCCAGCAGTTCTCATAGTAGTGGTTTATCCAGGTATTGCTTTCCTAGGGCTGTTGCAAAATGACCAGCAACTGGGTAATTTCTAGATGTCTTCTCTCACAATGTATACTATCCAGCAGTCCCCTGTGACAATGTGAATGAGGCTATGCTCTCTCTGATGACTCTAGAGAAGATTTCGTTTCCCGTGGTCGGCAGCAGTCCTCCACCTGCCTTGGTTTGCAGCTGCTTTGTCCAGTCTCCTGGTCTACACACTCTCTACAGTCTCCCTATGTAATTCTCTGTCTTCTCTTGTAGTATGGTGTCACTTTGTATTAGGGAGAGCCCAAATCCAGTTATCACCTGGTCTCAAACAGTTCATCTGGAAAAGCATTTTCAAGCTGTGGTACATCTGCAGGTGCCTTTGTTTAAGGCTCAGGGGGATGGTTTTGTGTGGCCCCAGCACAGTCCATAGTGTGTTGCTTAATCAGGGCTGTGTAGGAGGAGAAAGTAAAACACATTTCATGTAAAGATAAATGTGTGGATCCAAAGAGAGAAATGTGTTAGCTGTGCAGGGACCGGAAGACAGGAAATAGCTTTGAAAAGAGCATTGTTGAATAATCCTTTAGTGAAGATGGGAAGAAGCCTGGTGAAGGAAGAGGCTAAAGAAAGAAAAGAGAGGGGGAGAGAGTCAGTGTGGCCAAGCCATTGAGCTGGAGGAGTGGGTGGGGTCCTGGGAACAGGTGAGAAGTTCTTTGGTAGGAAGCAGATTCCACCTCCAGTGATCCAGACTGAAGGGAAGGGCTCAGGCACCCAGGATACAGGACAGAAAGTGGGTTGAGGTGGGGTAGGAGTTCCTGGGGAGTGGACAGGTGATGCCTAAGAGACTGGGGGCTCTCGGAAGTATGTGATGCTTTGAACAAAAGATAAGACTGCTTGTAAAACACACAAAAGATTCCCTGCGGATGCTTTGAGAAGAGCTTATGCTGGAGCTGACAGCTGGTCACCACTTTATCTATCACATGAATACATTTCTGAAATATAGGACCCAATTGTGCACAAAAGTTTGAGAAATTATCCCAAAATACTGGAAAGGGAGAAATGAAGGAATAGGATAGTCTTATTTAAAGTCTTGATTTCCACATGGCTCTTTTAAAAGTCATGATTCGATGTTATACTTCGGCAACATTCTGCCTAAGAGGATGTTAGTGAAGTGAATCATATGCCGATCATATGCAATGCCTTCATGTCATCAAGCACATTTTGTCAGTGTCTTGATTGGAAGTACCTGGACAGACTGAAGATTCTGACACAGTCTTGTTTCCCAGCCTCAGTGAAGTACTTGCCACTCCTCCTTTCTCACCGAGGCCTTTGCTTCACACGACCTAACGGCTTGCTGCATTTGAAGGCTGCCTCCTTGGCTGCATGCTCTGGAAGATTTATCCATGAGTGTTCAGTGGTGACTAAAATACCCTGACCCATTGCCAACATTCCATTCACACTGATGTGCTTGTCATTTCCCTAAACATCTGTTCCAATAAGTGGGAAAAATAGTGACCCTTCAAGCAGCCTGTTTCTTAGCATGCTCACTGAGTCCCATAACCATCATTGGAATTAGCCTTAAATGTTTCAAGTCTACTTGAGGCAATTGCACCTTATGCTGTTTTTGTTTGTTTATTGATTAAAGTTTACCCAGCATGCTGGCTATGTAGAGAGTGTGCGCCACTGATTGAATTGGACTTACAGCAAGCAATTTACCATTATGCAGGAAGAAAGACCACTGATGAGTGAGTCATTCCATACGCTGTAGAGTTTTAGGCCTTAAAATCGTGACTGATTTGGGGCATTTCATCAGGGTCTTTGTTGGAAGCATTTAGTATTAATGCCTAAGATTGCTTCTGCCTGCAGAACCAGGCAGGGCACTATTGATTTCCACTTCCAGGTCTCTGCAATCTTTATTTTTAACTCTTTAGTGATCTTGTAGAATTTCCTCCTACTTGCAAGTGTGTTGATTGGTCTAAGAATTATTTCAGAATATATGGAAAAGCTTGTGGATGCCTCATTGAGGATTAGTAATACTTTGTAATTAGTAATACCTGAGAGCTTGGGAAGGGCAATAAGGGGGGTTATCTTTTCCAGCCCTGGTCATTACTGGGACCAAGCTGGTGAGTGGCACCTTATCTAAACATGGGGTGTTTTCAAACTTGTACTTTTATTCCTGTACCACAGTAGGGGTGATTATTTTTTCATGGATCCTGTGTTTTTTTCTTAGTCATGTAATTGTTTCACATCATATTTATGCATGTGTTAGAAGCATTGCTTTGTTAGATTATGATGAGAAAAATACAGAGCCTGTTTTTAATGGGCTGGCACTTCATTATACTTGGTGACTAGAAGGCAAAGGCCTTCCTCTTTTGAGAGCTACTGTCTACTCTGCCCCATGATACCGAGCTCCAGTTCTCATTGCTTCTATTAACCACCATTTCTTCCAACTTTCCCACCTCCTCTGACTCTTGCCTTGACATGCCCGTAGATTCTTCGCCTGTTGGTCCTGGCTGGCCTTTTGGTTCTGGCTGGACTGCCATCTCTTCTGATTACGGCTTGAGAAGATATAACCCAGTCAGCCTCAGTTACCCTCAAGGGTAGAGCAAGTATTTTGCTGTTAGCAAACAGGAATATGGGCAACAGGCATGAGAAGAAGGCTGCTTTGTGCCGGGCGCCATGCATGTCCTCCAGCTCCATGTGTTTCCTTTTTCATGTGTGTCTCAGAAGTTCATGCATGTTCCTTGGCTCTGTGTATGAGCCCTGTTTTCCTCTGTGTCCTCCGACTCCATGGATGTCTCTGGCTCCTTGTGAGTCCCCTGGTTCCATGTGTGTTCTGGTTCCATTCACACCCCCTGGTTCCATTTGTGTTCTCAGGTTCCATGCATGTACTCTGGCTCCATGTATGGCCATGGTTCTGTTCACATCCCTTGGTTCCAGCTGTGTTACCAGCTCCATGTTTGTTTCCTGACTCCATGTGCATCCCCTGTTCTGTGTACATCCTCTGGATCTGTGTGTGTCCCATAATTTTATGTTTGTCCCACAGGTACATATATGTTCTCCAGCTCCCTGGACTCCATGTCCATGTGTGTCCCTTGGCTCCACATTTCCACGAGCTCATGCCCCCTGGCTCCCATGATTTTAGGTCTGTCTCCTGGCTTCCTCTTCTCCACATTTCCTTGACTCTGTGTTTTCTATATCTTGTTGAGTATCCCATGGTTTTGTGCATGTCTTACACCTCCCAATGTATCCATCAACACTATGGTTTTTTTTTCCCCCCTCTGGGTTTTGGGTGGCTAGAATTTTTACAAATTTTTTAATACATTATATTTTGATCATATTCCTTTCACTCCCCAAACTCCTCCCAGACCTTCTCTACCCACCCAACTTCATGTTCTTCGTCTCTATTTTCCAAAAACAAAATAAAAACTGAAAATAACTAATAAATAAAAACTCTATAAGATTAAAAATACTGAAACAAAACAAGGCTGTAGTCCTGTGGATGGTCACATGGAGTCAAGACCTTGCCTGGGTTCAGCTTCCCTCAAAGAACCCAGTGCTCTTACTGCCAGGAAAGGAGTTGACACAGAGGACTTTGAGAACCCCTATAGTGTACCACAAGCTTTATAGCCTTAAAATTGATAAGCGAGTGGTGAAATTACATCTAGTATTCATCTCTGTCCAGTCTTAGGCCTACCAGAGTGGCCCTTAGAAGTATGTGTGTTGGGGGATGCATGATGGTATTCTATTCCCTAGGAGGAGGAGTTGGGAATTTTATTTAGTTAAAATGTATCACAGTAATTAATTTTAATGCCTTTAATATTTTATACACTTGGGGGTAGTGGTGCATGCTTGTATTTCTCACAGCTCGAGAGGCTGGGGCAGGAGCATTGAAGGTTTAAGATTGTCTTGTGCTACATTATTCCGACTCTCTAAATGTATAACATAGCAGTTTCATATAAAGTGAATTAAAACAAAACATGAGACTGCTTAGAGTTGATAGTTCTCCCAAATGGAACTTTTTTTATCTGTAGAAATTAAGTTTTCAAAAACCTGTTTGTTCTCTTATGTCAGTATAGGACACAAGTGTTTACTTAGAGCAGGACACAATCACTAAGGATCCTTAAGAAATCCTCCGTCCCAGGAATAAGTTGTCCTTTGTGGTCACGTGCAATACCAAAAGCCTCATGTGATATGTTGTAAAATTCACAAAGTCAAAATGTACAAAGCAACTTGCAGATGAAGCCACTGAGTTACCAGTGTACTGCCCGCTGGATATCGCCATCAGCTACACGGAAAGCACTTTGGATTTGAAAATGTTGTCGCTGGTGTCCTGTCGGTAGAAATGGAGTGTTAGGAAGTATGCAGCTTGTCAGCCCCAGCGTGCAGTCATAACCATGAGTGCATGAAGGCTTTGGATGAAAGTACTGCTCCTTCATTCTTTTGTCTTGACGATTATTGATAATTTTTATGTCACTTTGCATCTTATGGCCCCTGATGAGGAACTGCTAAGTCTAAGTTTCTCTATTCTGTCTTCAGACACAATTTGAAGACGATTTGGTTGCTTTCTACCACTAGGACAATGTTTAGATTATTTTGTGACTTCAAATAGACTGCTTTGTAAGTGAAGTTGTTCCCCACGATCAGATGTGTCCTGGGATGAGGATTTTATATTGCTGTCCTCAGGACTCTGATTAAAAACAGCTTCCTCGACTTGGACACACCATTGCATTTTATTTATGTTTAAGCATATTACGCTCTTTCTAAGCATCAAGTGGGCAGTTTGTTTGTTTCTTATAGTAAGGATTAAAAACAGCCTTCCTGCTCTGCGTGAGGGAAGAGGTGGGGATAAATGAGAGGAAGTTTTAATTAGGTAGTACTTTTCTTGGATCCTGTCATTCTTCTTATAATAGTTGAGTAAAATAAGCAGCTGTGTTTACAATTAAGAGGCAGAGCTTTATTCCAGTGTTCACGGCACAGTGCTGAAAAGTCTGTGTTACCAGAGGGATAAGGAAAGGACTAGAAAAGCTACTAACTACATCTTACTAGCATGGTTCTAATTTAATCAAGACTTATTCTGTCGTTTTCTTTGGTCTCTCTCAATATGCAGTGAAGGAGAGCCAAGGAGCAGACTCAAGGCTTTGGAAACATTAAGTTTCTTGTTTCTAATCTCAGTTCCCTCTTCCAGGGAGGAATTTTCCCCACTCATAACCAAGAGCATTGATTAGCTCATGATGACATTGATAATGATGATGTGTGCTCCCGAACCAAATGGACGGATCCTTCCCATCTCAGGCTCGCCAAGGATTTGTGTTGATATTTGACCATTCCCACCTTGGAAGTACTTCTGGACAGCCTGTTATATAGACTACAAAGCCTATTAGCTAAAATCAATGAAGCAAGACCCCAGTGCACAGAGTGTCCTGGACGAGTGCTTCTAGTGGCCATCAGAAGGTGATTAATGATTATCATTCTTGTTTGTAGTTTTGATTTTTGTTCCACTCAATGCTCTGGTTTTAGCACAGGGAGCATTTTACCTTCTGCTTGTTTGAAGATAAAAGCAGAGGTCCATTTCATTAATAATTCAATCAATATTTAGTGAGTATATGTTATGTCCTGGAAATTGTTTTAGCCACTGGGGTTACCCCAGTCAGCAATGTAGAGATAAATCCTGGCCCACACTGACTTTCTGCTCTATTAGGGAGACAGCCAATAATAAGCTGATATTGAGTGGACTCCCTTGTGGAACCGAGAGAGAATGTAAAGCAGTGATGGGTTAAAAGGAGGGGTTTGCAGCTGTCACCATGGTAACTAGGTATATCGGATGGTTTGCCTTTGCCTCTCAGCTCCCATTTGATCTTGTCTTCTGTTTATTCATTCTTTAAAACTGACAGTTATTGTACATATTTAAAAAATACATAGTGTGTAATTAACATTTTCCTCTCCTTAAACATTAACCACTTCTTTATGTTATAAACCTTTGGGCATGCCTCTTTTTATTCCTTTTATTTCTTATACAAGACACAGCACATTGTTGGGCCCCCCCCCTTTTTTTTGTTCTGCTCTGGAAACTGATCAGGGTATTAGCCATGGCTTAAGCTCCTTACCTTCTGGGTTCCTGTTGATATTTGTGAATGATGTAGGACACCAATGGAAGCTGAAGAGGACAGAGGGCTACAGCCTGCAAGCTTCCAGCAGAAGGCTGATCCCAGACTCCACAGCTCCCATCTCAGTCACAGCTTCTAGAAAACACTAGCAGAGACAGCGACAGGCTTATAAGTTCCAAATCTATAGATGGGGATCATTCACTATTTTGGTTTTTATTTTTAAAAAGTCATTCACTGCCTTCCCCTGGATGTGACCTGACATCTTTATGATTATGAGATAAATCCTTTGGAATGTACAAACTTCCCTCAGTTCCACCAGCTAAAAGACAAAGCATGTAATCAGAAAGCATCCACAGTCAATGGCTGAAACTTCCCTGCTTTTCTAGGACCAGCATATCTGGTATTTCCAGGAACATATTTGTAAAGTGTCTTTGGTTTTAATTTTCTTTGTTCTGTTATTAATAAAAAAATCATGAAACTGCAAAAAAAAAGATTGACATTACATGGAAGAGTCTGGGTAATGTAATTATGTCATATTTGAGATTTCAAAGGATCACTTGGTCTGCTATACTAAAGATGGACTGGACTGCAGGCAGATGGATCAATGTAGATCAGGGAGGCAAGTTGGGTGGTGGTGATTAATCTTAACTGGAGATGGTGTTGGCTTTCAGAAGGATATCAGTGGGCATCCTGAGGAGCAGTGATAGTGTTTGTTTGGGAGGCAGAATCAAAAGTACTGGCATTCATTGTGTGTGTGTGTGAGTGTGAGTGTGTGTGTGTGTGTGTGTGTGTGAGTGTGTGTGTGTGTGCGTGTGAGTGTGTGTGTGTGTGCGTGTGAGTGTGTGTGTGTGTGCTGTAAGAGAAGAAGCTGGGCAGAACTGACTCCAGCCTTTTCTGTTTGAATCACAGAATGTTGAATGAGGTAGGGATTTCAGTAGAAGTACTGTGTGAGGAATTTCAGAGCCCAATATTTGATAAGTTAAATTCAAGATGTTGAGGGATCTAGAGAAAAGGCTGTAGAGATACGTGAGAAGAGTTGGGGTGAGTAGACCCTGGGCCAATCAGAGGATAGATTTGGGAGAGATGAGGCAGCAAATATGATGAGGAAGCATAACTGGGACACATTTAAGCCACACCAAAAAAAAAAATGTGGATTTCAGCATGAGACAACAGGAAGTCGAGGAGGATTGCCTGACAGATGAGAACTAAAGGGACCTGAAGTCTTTAAGCCTGGAGTGGGTTGACCTACATAGTGGAACGCTACTGCAGATGAATATCTTTTAAATACTCTTGTTGTCAATGGTCAGGCCATTTTTATTTGTGAATGTCCCATGAATGTACTGGCCTACTGCTCTTTCTTTCTTTTTTTGGGGGGAGGGGGGGCTGGTTTGAGACAGGGTTTCTCTGTGTAGCTTTGATGCCTATCCTGGAACTTACTCTGTAGCCCAGGCTGGCCTTGAATTCACAGAGATCCGCCTGCCTCTGCCTCCCAAGTGCTGGGATTACAGGCATGCACCATCACTGTCCAGCTGTGGCCTACTGCTCTTTAGGAAGCAATATTGTACTAAAATTGGTATATATAAAACAAGAAATCTCAAGAGGTTGGTCTGGCCACTTAATGTCATTTTTAACCTGCTTTTGAGGAGTGGTGAAAAAAGAGGAGGGGAGGTGTTAGAGTTGTGTTCTGTGCCTTAGTCAGAGTGTAAATTTGTACACGTGACAAAAGAGTTCCCTTTGATGATTTATACTTACAAAAACCAAACAGATAAAAAAACCCACCAAAACAAAAACAAGATGGCAGTATAAGGTTTGTGGTTTATTGTGTGGATGAAATTAGATCGTATCTATTTGTCTATTTGTGAAAAGCAGCAAAAAAAAGATATAATACATTTTATACACCTATCATAAAAACCAGAAAGCAATGCTGGGTGGTGTTGGCGGCGGCGGCGCACGCCTTTAATCCCAGCACTCGGGAGGCAGAGGCAGGTGGAGCTCTGTGAGTTCGAGGCCAGCCTGGGCTACCAAGTGAGTTCCAGGAAAGGTGCAAAGCTACACAGAGAAACCCTGTCTCGAAAAAAAAAAACAAACAAAAAAACCAAGAAACAAATGAACAGAAAAAACAAAAAGCATTGATCTCACATGGAGCCATATAACTCACTCACTTAAGTATAAATAGTTTTGAAAACTCTGTGAGATTCACTAAATTACGAATCCACCACTGATGTTGAGGAAGAGAAACTGGAGAATTTGATTTGTCTTAATGATTTTTTAAAATGTGTGTTTCAATGTTAATCACCCTAAAATACAAAGATATGTTGGAGATTTCTCATTTCATGGTTAAAGGAAAAATATAAAATCATTGCATGCACAGGTCAAGCTTTATTTAAATGCTTATCTGAATTTTTAAAAGGCCTAGAATAATATAATCTTATTAATTTAAATTTAAAACATTCAAATTATTTTATTTCCACATTCCTAAGCATGAGTTCTATGATTTAAAAAAGAACATACCTACAACAATCAAGCATGTGAATAATTAGTCCTCCACTTCATAACAGAGAAACAAATTCTTAGAGAATATGTACATAGATCAAAGTTTCAACCCAAAACCCAAATTATAAGCTTTGAGAACACAAATGTAAAATGAAGAGAATATGAACGTGTGAGTTCCATTTATGTGTGGGTGTGTGGCAGAATTTTTAATTATACTAACTAATATTTGAGAAATTGAGGGCAGATTGTCAGACAAATTCCATAACATATTCTTCTTGTTTGTTCAAGATCTGGTAAACAGATTTTTGGAGCTGGAAAATGATGTAGGTGACTTTACCATCTGGGTGAGGTGGGGAGTGGGGACTGACTTAACCTTAGTGCATGGTGAACAAATGGAAAACCAGACCATGTTAGAAACTAAGCTACGTAGACCATGGACAGTGGGCAGACAACACGGTGGGAGTGTGACCACTCAGGAGGAGAAAAATGAAAGTGAGCTGTTTGCAGGACATGAGAGAGTGACTGAACAACACATGGGTAAAAACCATGCATGGTGTTTGAACCATGTTAGAGTCAAATTAAACTCAGCTACAGAGAAGCTCATGAAAATCACTTTTGCAGTTCACCAATTTGTGTAACAAGTCTTTTTCTGTCCCATCAGCCAGCATCCCAAGTAATGACATGGAGATTTCTTATTAATTATGAAAGCATGGCCTTTAGCTTAGGCTTGTTCCTAACTAGCTCTTAAAACCTAAATTAACCCATTTATATTAATCTGTGTTCTGTCATGTGGTGTTACCTCTCTTCCATCTTACACCTCCTGCTTCCTCTCTTTGTCTCTTGGAGTCTCCCCTGTGCCTCCGTTATCTCCTCCTACTTCCTCTTCTGCCTGGAAGTCCTGCCTATATCTCCTGCCTAGCTATTGGCTGTTCAAATTTTTATTAAACCAATCACAGCAATATATCTTCACACAGTGTACAAATATCCCACAACACGTATGTTTCTAAATAACTCACAGCTCAGAACAACTTCAAGGGAAAATCTGAATTTTTTCCCATCTGAAAAACAATAGGAACATCATTTGTCTAAATCTGTGGTCTGCAACTTCATTTGTTGCTTCTATGAATGATTTTAGGTTCCTGAATGGAGATATTTTAAAAGGCAAATTAAACTCATGTAAATTGAAGAAATCAAAGAAAAGCAAGGGCTGGAGAGCTGACTTGGTGGGTAAAGAACTTGTCATGTAAATACCCAAGTTGAAATCCCAGAACTCATGTAAAGCAGGTCATGACAACTCAAAGCTGCCACCCCAGCTCTCCTAATGGGAGAAGGGAGGCAGAAACAAGGGAATCTTTGGAAGCTCTTAAGACACCCAGCCTGGAACACAAAGCAGTAAACAACAAAAAGAGACACCCTGTTGCAATTAAGGTAGGAGGCAAGGGCTGATACCTGAGGTAGTCCTCTGACCTCCTTACATGTCTATACTTAAACTAATATGCACATGCATGCACATATATTCACATATCATGCTCACACACATACACACACAGCATATATATAGACCCCAAATATAACAGTATAAATCAGCTAAGTATAATGAGAGAGAGAGAGAGAGAGAGAGAGAGAGAATGAGAGAGATAGGAACTTAAACACTTCTTGGATAAGTCCTGAAAAATCAACACATTTCTTACCAAACAGAAGAGAGAAAATGGAAGAGACATGTAATTTAAAATTAGGAATGACCAGAAGGCACCAAGACAGAGCCCTAATGGCCATTGATAAAAAGTGGTAAGCAAAACCTATCTTTCCACTATTTGACAACTTAGGTAAAACTGAAAAATTCTTTGTAAGATACAATCTGTCAGTTTCACTAAAGACATCTGCAGTCTCACTACTTGGTGGCTAAGGGAGGAGGATCACTTAAACCCAGGGGTTTGAGCTGATCCTATACAACATAGTGATTCTCACTCTATATTTATTAAAAGAATCAAATTAATAGTTCAGAATTATCCAAGAAGTTAGAAGGTTGAAGCAGAAGGATCTCAAGTTCAAGCCCTTTGCTAGGAGCAAATACAAGGTCAGTGTGTGTATGTAGGACCATGTCTTGAAGTAAAATGCAAAAATAGAGCAAGGGATATAGCTAGATGATAGAGGCCTGGATACAGCTTTAATATCATAAATAATATTGACCTAACTTCAAACTCACATGACTTACATCATGGATTTTACTAGAAATTAAATGAAAAACTCATTAATTCTACATGATCTTCAAGAGAGAAGAGAGGGACAGAACAGTAAGCAGATGGTGTTGGCTTGATATTAAAGCCAGAGAAGTTAGCCCAAGTTGTAAAACCACAGACCAGAATCTCCCATCAGCTTAGACACAGAAATCCAGTATCATTTAAACCATTGAACCCAGTGATTTGTAAAAAGGATGATGCACCTTCCCAAGTTGGATTTGTTCCCTAAACACAAAGATGGGCAGAATTTCAAAGATTTATGTTTGAGAATCAAATTAATGCAAATAATGCCTTATTTGACTAAAGTGATAGTAAAATTCATCTTTGCCAGTGAAAAACGTAAAATTCTCAACACCTATATAGTAAAACTAAGAATCAGAAACGCTGCCTTTATGGTTGGAAAGGCACCTAAAATCTCTCAGAATCTGGCATGATGCACAGATTTGGTGGAATGGATGCTTTTCCCCCACAGAGCTCCCTTTTTGGTATTAGTATTTTCTTTTACCATCAACCAACATACAATCATGGATAATTAAGTAAGTGAAAATAGATTAGGAAGGAAACATTAAAGCTAAGATTTGTTTGAAAAGATTTACTATATGAAATATCCTAACTGACATTTTTCAAAACCTCTTGAAACAAAAGAGCTTTTCATAATTCCAGGGTACACAGTAAACATAAGAAATTCAATTGCTCTGTAATAGGATATCAAGCATTAACAGAAGATCAACTTAAATCATTTTCACTGGCATCTAAAGTGTGAATTTAAGAAGATATGTGCAGGTGCTATGAACTGAAGTCATAAAGCATCCAACCAAACTGAAAAGACATAAATCCATAGAGGTGAGCACACAGTGGACAAGATTAACACTTAAGGTAGCAACACCCACTCCATGCATTGTGATACACAGATTGTTGTAAATCAAATAAAATATTGCTATGCTCTCATTATAGAAATTAAATGCTGGTTGCTAAACTTCAATGGAAATATGTAGGTTCCAACCTGACATAAATATCTTTGAAGGAAAAGAGCAACATGGTTGAATCTTTTTTCTGAAATTCTAATGATGTCACAATATAGTGGGTATGCTTTTAGGTAAAAAAAAAAAAAATTTAAAAAATGATGTTAGGGTCCACACTCCACTTCTATCAACTCAACACACCATGTGACAGATTCCATAGGATGATTGTGAGATTGAGCAGAGAGACATGAAATAGAGCCATAGATATGTTGTCAATTGATTTTCAGTGGTGTTCATTGTAATTCACTGAGAAAAATAAGTGTTATTTTCTTAACGTGATACTGGAAAATTGAGCACACATATATACATACACACTTAAATATATATATATATATATACATACATGTATACTCATGTTATATATATTTATAGAAAGTAGACTATGCATACTAAGTCAAGCAATGTACAAATTTAACTGATATAGACTGTAGATTTTTGTTTGTTTGTTTTTGTTTTTGAGACAGGATTTCTCTGTGTAACCAAAGCTGTCCTGGAACTCCCTTTGTGGGACAGACTGGCCTTGAACTCACAGGGATCTTCCTAACTCTGCCTCCTAAGTGCTGGGATTAAAGACTTGAGCCACCACTGACTGGTTTAGACTGTAGATTTAAAGAACTAAAATTATAGAACTGGGAAAAACATAATAGAATCATTCCAAATTTTGGGATAGGCAAGATTTCTTATCTTGATTTTTAAAAAGTCCATACAAACAAATTTTGTAAATTTGATTGCAATAATCTTAAAAATATTTGTTCTTCATTAATACCACTAAAATGGGTAATCAAGGTAGACACTCATCAAAATAGTTGTAAAACACACATACACACGCATGAACACACATATACACATACATTTATACACACACATGAACACACATATTCATATACATTTACACACACATATACATACACATTTATTGTTTTGTTTTTCAGTGATGATCTTTAGTAGTGATAGCAGGCGATTCTTTCTTTGCTTTGAAGAGCATATTTTTGGTAGGTAGACTTTCATAGCTTCCAGTTCCCAGATTTTAAACAGTGTCATGTAGGGTTTTTGAATGAAATGTCCCTTGTAGGCTCAGGCTTTTGAATACTTGGTCCTTGACTGGTGGTACTGTTTAGGATTGTTGTGCAGCCTTGCTGGAGGACATGCATCCCCAGTGGTGGACTTTGGGAGTTTCTAGCCTTGCCCAACTCCTCACTCCTGTTTCTCTCTCTGCATTGTGTTTATGGTAAAAGGTGTCAACTCTAAGTTGCTTGCCCCTGCCATCTGCTGCCATGATGGACTTTTATCCCTCTGTGCCAAAATAACTCTTCCTTCTAAAAGCTACTTTGGGTGTGTGTTTAACCACAGCAATGGAAAAGTAACTAGTACTGAAAAGTAACTAATAAAAAGTAACTAATAAGAGGAGTCCTTGGTGTAGAACAGCACCAGCCAATAGAATCCCTGTGATCCCTTGGTGTTCACTGACAAACATGGCGGCCATTGGCTGTTCTCAGCTGCTGAGGAAGGAAGATCTGCTGCTAACTAACATAATGGATCTTTAACTTAATGTCACTCTACTTCTTTTAAATTTAAGTTAAATTAAATTTAAATAGTCCTCAACTACTCAGCAGGCACCATATTCGGTATATAGACCTCCTCCACCAGAACTGTTCAGTGAGTATCGATGTGGCTCTTTGTCTTTCAGTGTTTGGGAAGGGGCTACGTGTCCTCACATCTTCCTAGTGAGTTTTTTTGGAAAGCATCAGAATTCGTGTTCACGTTGTTCTGGGTTAGGCAGAGGGAAGAGTGACAGTTATGTTTCTGCCATTTAAGGTTCTTCTGGGTTAAAGGGAATCTCACAGTGTTTGCATTCTTGGTCTCTCCTTCTTTAGAGGCAACAACAGTATATTCACTATTATATCAAAGGAACTAACCACTTAGAGAGTTTTACTGAGTTTTAAATTCAGGAAAATAAGTTCAAGGGACATTTGCAATGTTCTTCAGTTTGTCTCTCTAATAAAAATCCTTCCTCTCTTGTTCCTCAAGTACTAACACGGTAAAATTCTGTATTGTAAAATGAAATATAAATTGCTATTTTATTAACATTGTTGATACTGGCATTTTTATCACAAATGTTTAATAGGATATTAAGGTCATATAGGAAAGATTGATCTTTCATTTGTATAGATTTTCACATTAATTACATATCAAGAGATTCACATTCTCTTCCAAAGTTAGTCCATCTTTTTTGTTCTCTAGCCTCAAAAAAATCAGTATTGAAGTACTAACACATATATTTTAACTCATTAATATAGTAAAGTTTATAGACTCTTGGACAGACTGTCTTCCAGCTTTGAAGCTATTGTATCAGTTAAACCTAGTTTGGCTGTGGTCCATGTGTCACTGGTTTAACAGCAATTTCAATCCCAAGCATACGGATGGACCTCTTCACTGGATGGAAGACAGGTTGTCTATGGTTAGATCATCATCTCAACAGTGAGTGCTCAAGCCTTGTAATTTTCTCAAGAGTCTACATGGAAGTGGTCCCTACTTCTTATTGTCTTTTCAATTTTGCATGGCTCATGGCAGCATTTGGAGCCAGTCATCAGCAGATGTTGGGGATCACTGATGCCCTTAGTCATTTCTTTCAAGTCTGAAATGAGAGCACAAGCAAAATCTCCCCTGGAAACAGGATTCTTTACTTCTAAGGGGCCAGAGCTATGATGCATGATTGACCTTAGGTGTAAGTGCAAAGGAAGTATCTGCTAAGAAGGAATAGGAGAAACTATTCTTGCATCTTCTGAATCCAAGAAGCCTGAGCCTTGGGTGAGACAGGAGTAGTCCCTTGGGGGCACCCTTTTGGGTGCCAGTACACCCAGCAACTTAACTTAAGCACTATTTAGAATGAAAAATAACATGGAGAAATTGGATGACGATCCATCCATTTCACTAAGGATGGGAAGAGTACAGGCTTCCATTGAGCCCTGTTATGGCTCCAAGGTCTCATAAAGCCTCCACCAGGACCTGTCCAGCATGGTCCATGTTACACTAATGTCTATCTTTATAATATTATGGTAACATCATTTATCTTGTTTGCTATGTTTGGAGGCACCCTCAACATGTCCTCTCTAGGTGAAGTCTGAGCCTTGCTTTTAAACCAGCCTGGTTTGTTTAACAGAATTGATTTCTGTTATCAAAGAAGAAAATTTCTGGGGTCTCTAGCTTGTCTCCCAGCCTTGTTCTTGTCTGTGTGTTTTCTGGTGTCCCTGCTTGGCAAATATTCATAGTGAGTGTCTGTATGTCTCATGGAATACACCCATTTGTCTCTGAACCCTGGTGGGTCTATGAAGAACATTGTACCTTACATTTCACACAGGGTCTTTTCTGAGAAAAAAGCTTAGTACATTTTCACTAAATGACTGATAAGTCATTTCTATTTACCCAGAAAATGACCCAAGCAGATGATTCCTAACTAAACGTGAGACACCAAAAGGGAATCAGTAATTTCCCATTCTTGTGTTTTATCATACGTTAAAATAAATACAGAATGACTGAAAATTCCAGTGAACAGCTGGGGGGACCAGAATAATCCATGGGTGCTTTTTTGGTGCCTTGTGAAAGGGATTATGGGAATTTGGCCCTTGGAGAATAGCTAAGCATATTCTCAAAGAATCAGGGCATAAAACTGTGGACATTATAATTAAACAATGTGAAAGCTAATACAAAGTAATTTACCCTTTCTACAACTTAAATCCTTGATCTGATTAAATACTGTTTGATGTTGATAAGCTATTTATTTGAAACCTCTTAAGCTGTTTTTTTTTACCTCAAGGGGCATGTTAAAAGCAAGATATTTCTCATTGGAAAAGTTTCAAAATTCCATTGGGATAATCCTTGTGAATTTGTGATGCTCTTTCAAGAGAGATTTATATGAAAAAAATTCACCTACATTTGTGAGGCCTGATTGGTACAAATACAGAGGAAGAATTACATGCAAGGTGTAAAGTAAGTTTGTCTTAGAAGCTAGATGCATTATTCACACCATTTATACATGTAAGTTTCTTATTCTCAAGGTGTTTATGCAAAATTACTCACTATCTTCTCTGATTTAATTCAGCTTTTGAAAGCTCTTGAGGGCAATGTTTGGAATTTAGAGGAAAAAGGGGAACATATGGAAATAATAAATTTATATGGTTGGTTATTAAAGATGCCTGCTATGAAAAAATTTAACTTACACAGCAGTGAAAATAGGAGTGGAAAATCTATACTGAACTTCGCACGTGTTTATCATTACCGTTCTTATTTAAGACTTCCCTTGCTCTGGAGCCAAACATGGACATCCCAGGATTTTTTTAGCAACCAATTTTAAGGCAGCCAATGAAATACTGTTTTCTCTAGTTGTATCCTGCTTCACCCTACCTACTTCCATATGCCCCATTTTTTCCTCTGGCCTCTTGAGATGCCTTTTTTGTTTTTCTTTGATTCAGCCACCCAGTGCACAAATTAAAAATAGTTTTGGCTGCAATGGAGCCACTGACCCTTTGCAGCACTGTGACTCTTGGCAAGGGCCATGTGGCCTTTGCCTGAGGGGTGGGGTGGGGTGGGGTGGGAGGGATATAGTTGGTATTCTGTGGCTTGCTTTGTAATTCTCTGAGTCTCCAGTTCCCTCTGCCTTCCTATGTTTGTGAAGCTCCAGTTGATATCGCCAAGAATTTCACACTTCAAGTGAGAGGAAGGTGTCTCCCAAAGGACGTGTAATTCTGTCATGCAGCAGTGGCGCCTTCCGTGATGTGGAGCACAGCAAAAACATTTCCTTGTTTTGGAGATACCTTTTCCCAGGCAGTCCCACCACGTGACTTTCTAGAACTTTCCTCGTCTGTGAAATTTGCTTCAGACTTATTCTTGCCCCCTAAGAGAAGCATGACCCCTGCCTTCCTGCCGTGGTAGGTGGGCTAACAGTCCCTAGCTGCAGATCACTTCATGAGGCATCTGCTTCTTGTTCTGTTTGTTTTGTGTCGTCTGAATATTAACCCTTTGTTGTGTGCGGCATGGACAGCAACCTTCATCAGATAGAGCAAAGCAGGAAGGATTCTCTCTCAGCGTGCCGTGACGATTTCCTTCGTGCTAATGTGTTCATTCACACAATAGAAGATTTACTCCCTTTGTAGTCAGGACCAGACTTCTCTGACCACATGAGGCTGTGTGTAAAAAACACAGGAGGATGAGAGCTTGTGAATATATGACGTGCTTTGGAATGCTTTACTTGAGAGCTTTCTAACATTAAGTATGGAAAGGCAAGGCTGGAGAGGTGGCTCAGCACGGAAGAGCACTGACTGCTCTTCCAGAGGACCCAGGTTCAAATCCCAGCACCCACATGGTGTCTTACATGTGTCGATAACCCCAATCTCAGGAGATTCAATGCCACCTTCTGGCCTCCACAGACATGGATGCGATACACAGATATACACGCAGGCAAAATTTCTATATACATAAAATAAGTGAATTTAAAAAATTAACTGGAAAAATTATTGCATTTAAAAATAAGCTTACTTACAGGATGAGACAGTTACAGGAAAACCCATAGGGGCCACATGAGATATTTGATCATTTCTGGGAGGCTTGGCATTTCTTGGCTGGGCATTACAGGTGCCTGGGTAGAGAATAACCATTTCTGCTTTAACTTTGATGATGCACCACAAAAATCACCTAATAGTTCACATTTATCCAGCATGGAAACATGCTAACAAGACTGGGAAATGTGTGCGGTAGATCTCAAAATTAGGGTGAGTAGACAAGCTTGTAATCACAGTAGTTTTTCAGTTTTCCCTTTGAGATAGAATGAACGGTTAGCTGGGGTTTATTAATAGCTTATACTCTATTTAAGGAATCAGTTATAAAATAGAAAGTAGGGAGTAAACAACATAATCTCTTCCTATGAGGTTTAAAATGTTATTATTTATCAACATGAAATCATTGGAATAGCTTGGGGATTGATTCTCTCTACCCATTTGGCATAATGTACTAGTGACTCTGGAATTGACTGGAAGTACAGAGGAGACAATGCTTATATAAGATATCAAGTAAGGCAGTGTGGGAATCTCTTAAATCATAGGCTTAAAAAAATATAAAGAGTTGCCAAAATGTGTGGAAAGGAAAGTCCTGGGAGATACAAAGAAGGGTGGGAGAAAGCCTGGACTCCTCAGGGGGAACACAATTCAAAGACGTTAGCGTTTGGAGCTTTAAAACACATTTAGAGATTAGAGCAGCATAGTGTGCCTGGATGTGAGTATGCGTGTGCATGTGTATGTGTGATGGTGTGCACGCGAGTGTATATGTGTGTGCATACCTGTGCTTGTGCCTGTGTGCATGTGAGTATGTGTGTGCATATATATGTGTTTGTATGTATGTGAGGGTGTATGTGTTTGTGCCCGCGAGCACCAAGAATGTGCATGTATGTATGTGTGCATTTGTGTTTTTGAGTGTGTGTATCTGTGTGCTTGTGTGTTTGTGTATGTCCATGATTATGTGATTGTGTGTGACTCTGTCTATGTGTGTGTGTGGTGGTATTGTGTTCCCCAAAATATTGTATATGCTAATAAACTTATCTGGGGTCAGAGAACAGGACAGCCACAATATTAAACAGAGGTTAGGCAGTGGTAGCACACGCCTTTAATCCTAGCATTCCAGAGACAGAAATTCCTCTGGATCTCTGTGAGTTCAAGGCCACATTGGAAAAGGCCAGGCATGGTGACACACGCCTTTAATCCCAGGGAGTAGTGGTAGAAAGCAGAAAGGTATATAAGGCGTGGGGACCAGAAACTAGAGGCATTTGGCTGGTTAAGCATTTGGCTGGTTAAGCATTTGGCTGGTTAAGCTTTCAGGCTTTGGAGCACAGTTCAGCTGATAGCCATTTGGATATGAGGACACAGAGGCTTCCAGTCTGAGGAAACAAGACCAGCCGAGAAGTTGGCCAGGTGAGGTTAGCTGTGGTTTGTTCTGTCTCTCTGACCTTCCAGTGTTCACCCCAATAACTGGCCTCAGGTTTGATTTTATTAATAAGAACTTTTTAAGATTCATGCTACGTGTGTGTGTGTGTGTGTGTGTGTGTGTGTGTGTGTGTGTGTGTGTGTTTGTGTGTGGGGGTATAGCATCCAGGGACAGCAGAAACTCACCCCTTTTTATAGAATGCCAGCCCACAATTGACCATTTTGTCTTGAAACTGGAGGCTTAGAAGAACTGCCTGTTGACTTCCTAGGAAGAGGAGAGGAACCCGACGGAAGTGGACATTATCTCATGCAGAGAAACTGAGGCAGGGAACTTTCTCTCTGTATCCCCATAGGGAACCTGAACAAGTCTCCTCCTCTCCAGGGAGGAGGGCCAACCCAGCAGCACCACGTTTGTGGGATCAGAGCACGCCCTCTAGTGTTTGCCTCAGGTCAATGCTTCCATAGTTCCCAGATCAGGGACAGTGGAAACACAAATCTGTGGTGATGGGCTCAGAGTCAAAGACTGTATGCTTACAGGACAGCTCATGGCTTGGAAAGAAAGTCAGCAGACACCAACGACAGAACATCCCTGCAGTAGATCAGCCCTGAACAGGTTTGAAAATGCAAAACATACACATGATGTGGAATCAGTGTGCTCAGAGGCATGATCAAGACAGATGTAGATAAAAACAGACCCAGGGGAAGCAAGTTTCATGAGTTGGAAGAAAGTGCTGAGGAGTCTGGGCATGTAGCACTTAAAGAAGCATAGATTAACCCGTAGACAAGTGTAGAGTGAGATGTTTGTATAACATTCACCTAAGTCTCACAGCACCTGAAAGTAAATGACTCAGCCCTAGATAATGGAAATGAGAGAGGCCGTGTCATATTTTAAATAACTCCCCCTTTTCTACAAACAAACTGAAATTCTCTTATTTCAAGGAGAAAAGTATGTGCATAGATTAGATTAGATCTGCACATTTGACTTTTAAGGAGTGGGATTCCTGTCTTGTTTGCTCTCCTCAAAGTATTCTTCATAGACGGAAGTGGAAAGAATGACTGCATGTTAAATTAGCCACTGCTGAGAAACATATTGCTTTACTCCAACAGAGGAAAGCACATCGGACTTTGGCACTCCCAAGAAAAATCATAAGCTTTAAACAAAATTATCAAATAAAATGTAAGTGTTTACAGCGTGTGTTTCTTGCTCTTCTTGGCCTTTTCTTCCATGGATAAAGATTCTAAAATGTTTGCATATAAATGATCCATGTGAATGATCAGCAAAATGATCATTATTGAATTCTGAATTCAGAATGGACTCAAGGCAGTGATTGCTGGTGTTACATTCATCATAGTTTTATTTTTACCATAATCTGAATGATATTCTTCAGGAGTGTAGATTCAAAGTTGATGTGTTTCTTTGAAAGCTATTGTCTTATTAAAACAAGTTACAGAACTTAATAAAAATTCACTTGTGGGGTGGGGCAATGCCACTAACTGTTTTTGTTACTCCTTAACCTATTTTCTCTTTACTGGAGTGACTTTGACTTCTTCAGTCATATGTACTTGGCAAAATACTTTTACCAATTTTTAGAATATTAGTATATCAGCATACAGCACAGAAAATTTCATCAGATTTACTGCTGCATTCCGTCAGAGTCAAGCAGACCCCATCTCTCTGGGTGGTGCTCCCTGCATTAACTCCAGGGCTGTTTGTGGTAATACATTGTGTACCCCAATAAAGCATGCCTGGGGATCAGAGGACAAAGTCAGCCACTATATTAAACATAGAGGTCAAGCAGTGGTAGCACCCGCCTTTAATAATAGCATTTGGGAGGCAGAGATCCATCCAGATTTCTGTGAGTTCAAGGCCACACTGGGAACAGAGCCAGGGGTGGTGGCACACGCCTTTAATCCCAGCACTAGGAAGGAAGTGAGATGGCAGGGCACAGAAAGGTATGTAAGACATGAGTAAACAGGAAGTCTATCTCTTGAGGCTGAGGATTTTGTAGAGGTAAGAACGTGGCTGGCTTGTTCTAGCCCTCTGATTTTTCAGCTTTCACCCCAATACCTGGCTCTGGGTTTTCTATTAATAAGACCATTTAACAATTTGTGTTACAGCTGTTTGCATGTTTGATGCTTGCCTTTGCTGAATGAGCAGCAACTAAGTGAGACAGAGGAGCCCAGCACTCTAGTGAATGGAAGTTCATTTAAGGCATCTCACTGAGATACATGGAAGGCTCAATGACCAGTCTTAAGAGAGACCATGCCATAGTTGAGTTTACTGCTTTTCTTGAATTAAAAATAAACAAAAACCCTCTGATTAGCCTTGTGTAGAAGGAGATTCACAGACACTCTAAATCATACCATCATAATCTTATGAAAATAACACCCCCCAGCATTGTCCAAGACAAAAATTTCAGGTCAACACAATTATCATTTCCATAGAAATTATCATTTCTCTCCCTCTGTTTCAGTGGTGTTAATCTCGAAGCTAGGTTATCCCTTTGCTCTTAAAGCATAACTTGACTATTTTCATTCCCTCTTTACAGTCAAGGAAGTAACTGTTTAAGTGTCACACTAATGGGAACACTATAGTCACTCACAAGGCAACAGTATGCTAAAGATACAAAAGACAAAGGAGTTGAGACTAACTTAATTTGAATTCTCTAAAGGGATGGGCAAGATTAGAAGAGGAGGGATAATGAATGTAGGTTAACAAGCTACATAGAAACCTCTAGGAGAGGAAGGATTGAGTCATTTCAGATTCCATCCACATCAACCCTATTCTCAGCTCAGATTAAGTCTGAACACACTGGAAAACCCCTCTCAGGCTACCTTGTCTAAAATCCAGTATCATTTAAACCACTGAACCCAGTGATTTGTAAAGGAACAACTTCACAAAAAATTGCTCTTTTACAATTTACAATGCATGCACTCACATCCACACTCATACAACTTCCCTTTCCCCAGTGACTGCTTATTCCGTTCCCCAGTGACTACCTTTTGCTACAGTTATGTAGCTGAGAATGCAAACCAGGAGACATAATCTACCTACTAGTCCATGGTGTACTATCAATGGGACAGGGAACAAAATGCTGGCATGTCTGCTGGCCAAGTTCTCAAAAGTCATTTAGTTGTGATAGACAGGAGCTGGCATTGTTGGGTCTGCCTTGTGAGTGTTTTTATTCTGGGGAGTAGTGGAGGGTGTTGATTGCTGGTGTAGATGATCAGGGCCATACATCAGAAGATGAGTGTACCTAAACCCTAATCAACTTGCACATGCTCACCTTCCGGGTGCCTAGGACTCCCCATTTGCCCATGGGCTGAAATATTTGCAAGAGAGGTCAAATCAGCAATTTGCTTCTTGCACAGGTCTGGTAGACCTCATTGCCTAAGGCAAGAGACACCTTTTCTGGGTTACAAATGGATGAGTGAAATTGCAGGAAAGGAGTTTCCAAAATCTAGTTGAAAGCACTCTGGTCCAACACCCAAGCTTTGCCTTACTTTTCAGTTTCATTTCTTTCCTCATACATTGGGTATTTCCTGGCTAATGTCCGTCTGGTCGTCCATGTAGTCAACATGCATTCACATAGTTGCCATTGAGATAGATGGTGTCCATCCACTCTTTAAAGATTTTAGTTTTATTTATGCATATTATGTGTGTGTGGCAGGGGCATTGTGCATCTGAATGCCATGTTTGCTGAGGAAAATGAGGACATTGGATACCCTGAATCCAGAACTGTAGCCTATCGTGAGCTGCCTGACTGGGTGATAAGAACCAAACTCAGGTCCTCTGCAAGAGAACTATGTGCTTTTAAGCACTGAGCCAGGACTGTCTAAAGCCTAACAGTCACTCTTGAAATGTAACTCCATTGCATGCCTGTAGCTTGAGTTTTCCTGCCTGACCCACAGTCAGGACAAATCTCTGTCACCTGCCAGTCCCCCAGCCGCTCAGACCCAACCAAGTAAACACAGAGACTTATATTGCTTA
>CABHPR010134864.1:33755-46433 GCA_902168415.1 Peromyscus melanophrys
ATCTATCTATCTATCTATCTATCTATCTATCTATCTATCTATCTATCATCTATCTATCATCTATCATTTATCTATCATCTCTCTCTCTCTATCTTTCTATCATCTATGTCTCTGTGTATCTGTTTATCATCTATCTATCATCTCTGTAATTTATCTGTATAGTCTCCACATGAAAGGAAATGTGTGATATTGAGTCTTTGAACCCCGTGACTTGCTTTTGTATCCCCTTGTTCCCTTCCTTTTAAACATCTTCCTCCATCTCATAGTTTCCCTCTACATCCTCTTTGTGAGAAAAAACACATGTGGGGGTTTGAGTGCAAATGTCTCTCACAGGCTCGTGTGTTTGAACACTTGGTCCTCAGTTGATGGCGCTCTTTACAGAGATTTAGGAGTTGTGACTTTACTGGAGAAAATATGTCATTGGGTATTGCCTTTGAGAGTTTAAAGACTGGAATTCCTGGCCTGTGTTCTTGCTTTGTGTTTGTGGGTTCCTGATGTGAGCTCCCAGACAGATGCTCCAGCCTCTTTGCCTGCTGCCTCCCAGTTACAGAGATGGACTCTTACCACTCTGGAACCACAGCCCAAATGAATCCTTCCTTCTGTATGTTCCCTTGATCTTGGTGTTTTATCACAACAACATAAAAGTGACCGATTCAGCATGCAACAGTTGTCTTTCTACATCTGGCTTATTTCTCTTAACATGATCGTCTTTGTGATTCAATTTAAGAGAACTTGGATCTCTTCTTAATAACTGAATCACCAAAGTCAGCTAGTAATTTGTATATATTTCTGACTCATTTAAACCAGTTGATGCTAATTGAATACCATCCAGAAATTCATATATAGTTTTTTATTATGTATGGTGTTTATCATAGAAAGAGGGGATGATAGGAATTTACAAGACTTCTAGGTTTGATAATTAGGTTTGATAAACCTTCTAGATAATCTAGAAGGACTGGCAATATGAAAAAAAACTGTTAATCTTTCAAATATGTTTTTCTAAATTGATAGTATGCTGATTGAGATTATTAAAGATCAATGGAACTGTCCTTGCTTGCTTTCTATTGCTGTGATAAACACCATGACCACAGCCCACTCCTGGAGGAAAGGGTTTACTTTTATTACACATCTCAATCACAGTCTTCCAATGAGGTAAGATAGTTGAGAAACTCAGTCAGGAGCAGAAGCAGAACTGCTGAGGAATGCTGCTTATTAGCTGGCTTCTGCTCTCAAATTCGGCTACCTTTTGTACTCATCTGAGACCCATTTGCCCAGGGCTTTCACATCAGTTAATAATCAAGGGAATGGCCCACGGACATGCACACAGGCCAGTGTGAGGGAGGAATCTTTCTAACCGAGGTTCTGTCTTTCAGAGTCTCTCCAGTTTGTGTCACGTTGACCAATAATACTACACAGCGCAGACACATCTCGCAAAGTCCAGGAGATATACGCAGAATTCTATACACAGTGCCAAATTCTCCCAGAGGTCCCATTTTACAAAGTGTTTACAAACTGCCCATCAGAGAGACTCACCTTGCTTTGATGGCCTGTGTTTCCACTGAAGGTTTATCTATCGTGCATGGGGCTTCTACCCGACAGATCTATGTTCATATCTCTCTGTCCCCTCCAGGGGTCATACTCAGCCAGCATGTCCAAAGACACCATGTCCACCTTGCTAATGTAGAGTATACAGCATGGATTAATTTTCTCAGGTAAATTAAAGAAAAAAATTCCCATCAGGAAGGGATAAGTGTCAAGGACTCAGTCAAAACGTAGATTCTTTCTGAGTGTATTTGGATTAAATATCTTAGACCTGCCGAACCAGCATGTTAAGAAACAATTTCTAATTTAATTAGTTCTCCCCCAGATATAAAGTTCTGCACCTGAGCTTCTAGACAAACTGTTCCAACAGTGTGTGTGGAGAATGGGGTGAAGTTTGATTAGGATCAGCCTCTAACATAATCATAGAACAAGGCCTCTGTGCTATCAAGGGAGCTTGCTCTTAGAGTCTTTGATGTGTGCTGTGCCACAGGGAAGACACTAGCTGTGTACAGGTACTGAGTGAGATGTGGTCACTCTAAGTAAAGAAGTTAAGTAAGTCTGGGGAAACACATTGATTAGGTTGGGAAGATGGCTCAGTTGGTAGCGCTTGGTGCTCAAACATTAGAACCTAAGTTTGATCCCCAGCACCCATCTGAAAAGCTGGGCATGGTGGCGTGTGATTTAATCCCAGTGCTGGGGAGATAAAGACAGTTGATTGGTGGGGCTTCCTGGCCAGCAAGCTTAGCCTAATCAGAAAATCTCAGGTTCTGATGAGAGACTCTGCCTCAAAACATAGTGTTTGACTCCTAAAAACAACTAAGGCTGTCCTCTAGTATCCACATGCACCATCATACATGTTCACTGCTTCAAACCCCTGTACAAGCATGCTCTCTCTGTCTTCCCCCAGAGAATATACACATTGAACTTCAAAGATGTTGTAGTTAAACAATAAAAACAACATAGTAAGTTTCATTTGGGTAACATTCAAATATTCTAAGTAAATTGAGCCATAGTATAGAAATTAATTTACCTACATTTTAGCATTTTAAATGTGGTCACTAAAACTTTCCAAATGATGTGTATAACATTTTTGTTGGACAGAGCTGCACTAAAGCACTTATTACCTTATTTTTTTCCCTCATGGGACCCATTAGTATCTTCTTCAGTTTATCTTTCTTGTGAGTGTCTATTCTTTCGAAGCTAAATTATAATTGTGACTTTGTTTCCCAGTCAGTAACTGCAGTAGTTTCTTTTATATAGCAGCAACTTAATAAATATTCATGGCCACATAAATGAATAGCTGGGCTCCCCAGTATTGTTGGTGCACATTGTTGTAATGATAAATTCTTGGGAAAACGTGGGTCTGTCTTGGAAAAAAATGTTCTGGTTCTGGTGCATACCTGGAGTCTCTATTTCTGCCAAGACACCACCTTGGGACTTATTAGACATCTCTCCAAGCACAGAGACTTCTTTTAATAATGTGGCATATCTCTTGGGTTCTCATAGCTTGCTTCTGAAGTCTGCAGAGGTGGTGGGTTACATTAGAATGTGATTTTCAGGTAACAGAAGAAAGAAAAGAAACTGAGCATAAGGTATAAGGATTGGGCAGAAGGAGACCATCATGGCTAAAGCCAGTGAACTTTGTCCTAATAGCGGAGATCTGACAAATTTGTGAATGTGGCAGAAGCTTATGTGAACCAAGACGTCTCCAAATGGTTTTCTGCAATCCTCAATACTACCTAGAGCCATTTGGCTCTTTTAACACTTGCCAGGCTTCAAGTTACTGTGGCTTTCATGGCCACAGTACATGGCACGTTGCTTGATTACTCCTGGCACTGAGGTGGGATGAGAGAGATGTGGCAGGGGAAGACAGTACCCATTGAATAAAAAGTACTCGTTTTCCCAATTTTAGTCATATTATCAGCATTTGTAATTCTAAAGTCATAAATCTAAAGGAAATTACTATTTAATGTCCCCTGGCAAAACATTAAGATTTTGCAATTAGATTTTATAGCTTATAGTCATATGTTACGGGTCACAACGCAAGATGAAGCCCCTTCTGCAGGACAGACTCACAAATTTAAGATGGAGCAGGCTGAGGACTAGCTTCATGGGGAATGGAGGGGGTGGTTTCAGATGGATGTTAGCTTAGAATTTCAAGAATTTGCATTGCATATGGATTCTTGAAACTTCTTTCTAAAATATCGAGCATAAATTGCTTCTTGGGAGAGTTACCAGCAATTAAAGCCAGCCCCTGACCACCTTGGTCCTTATCATAAGGAAATTGTGATGAAGGATTTAGTAAAGTAGAAAATTACAAAGGTCTTAAAAATTCTAAGCAGGAGAAAAGGTGAATCCCATTTATAAGGTGTTCCTTGAAGCATTTTTCTGAGAACTGTCCATTATTACCTCTTACCCAGTGTGTCATATATAACTCAGAAGTACCTGGGTCCATAGTTGCTTAAAATTCTTCTGCTGTTGACATTTAGTTCCTATGATAGTTCAAGTATTTGTCATATGGGCAGGGAAATTACAGAAATGAATGGAATCTCAGAGCTGGAGTGGTTGTAGAGGCAGTACTCTACCTCTCAGTAGATTAAGTGATGAATGGTTGAGCCCTGATGAAATATTTTGTTTTGACTTGCTACTAGATAGACAGACACATGGAGTTTGGGAGCTGAAATATTTTGTAGCCTTTTAAAGAATTTCAGAAAGAACTTTGGGGCTGAGCTCCTTGTGATTCTCGTTTTAGGGATGTTTCTTGGCATGGAGCATTGACTACTGCTCAAAGGGAACTTGACTTTTGCATATGACCTAGGATGATGTCTAGAAAAGGGGGCCGTAGGGAAAGAGAGGTAACAGTTAGCAAGCAGGAAGCAGTGGAGCAAACCAGTACAGACCTGCTACCCTATTTTTGGTGTGGCTTTAAAATACTTCACTCCCTGAGTTTTTAATCATAGTCTTAGCTTAGATTGTGTTGATAGGGCAGGTTTTGTAATGCACAAAAGCTGCAAATGAACTCCACAAAAGAGAGAGGCTTGCCAACTTTAAAGTGTATTAACTAACTTTATGGTAAGATTCTCTTTTTACACCTCAGGAAAAAGTGAGTAAAAAAGACTTTCCAGAATGTTCTGTGTACTCCACCCTGCACTCTCCTTTCTGCTGTGTTGTCACCAGCCAAGAGTCAGCTCTTACATCTTCAGGACAGTGTCTGGTTTACGCACACCCCGATATACACTCACACATCAGCACTTCATGGTTGACTGCGACACCCCCCCCCACACACACACACTCACACTTCAGCACTTCATAATTGACGGCATAGATCTTTAGCCATTGGATTCAATGTATTCAACTCCTGTCTTCTCATTGCAGAATCTTGTTCATTACAATAAGGCAGATTTGTACATGGTTGTCATTTTCATCCTTAATACTTACAAAAGACATTTGGATCCTAAAACTTGGCTAGTGGACATGGTAAATGGGGTGTGTGCATGTGTGTGTGTGTCTGGTTGTGTGTGTGCGTGTGTACATGTGCGTGTGCGTGTGTGTGTGTGTGTGTATGTGTGTGTGTGTGTGTGATCCTAGGAGTGAATGAATATGTGCCCTGGCATTCATGTGGAGGTCAGAAGCCAACCTTGGGTGTCAATCTTTGCCTTCCAAATTGTTTGAGAAAGTGCCTCTTGTTGTTTAGCACTGTATGCAAGGCAAGCTAGCCTATAAATGTCAGAAGAGTCTCAGGCTCTACCTCCTCCCTTTCTGTAGGAGCGCTGGCATTGTAGATGTGTGCCCTGATATGTAGGAATTTTCATGTGGATTCTGGGAATCAGAAGAACACAGGTTGTCAGAATTGCATGAACCTTCTCCCCAGCTCTGAAAGTGTTCCTCCTCAGATCCTGATTGATATACAGATCATTATTAACAATAGAAATAGCAGTAGATGCTGTATGCAGGCTGAAGGAGAGATTGGCTTTGTGAGCCCAGCTTTGTAAGGCTGCATTTCACTGTTCTGTAGTCTCCAAGTGGGTATTGATTTTGCTTAACAATATATCAATAGGAATACATTTACTTTTGAAATGAAGAGGTTGCTGGTTTTCCTTTTGTTTTGCAACTTCGGAAATGTACTACTGCATTTTTATGTCTATGGAGTTTTCATAGTACAGATCCATGACTAGTTGAGCTTCTATGTCATTGGCTTTTGATCTAAGCATGGCTCCCCTCATCATGCTTCAATTTTCTCACCTATGATAAAGAGAACTGTGGAGAGGCAGATTGGTGAGTTGCCTGTAACAGAATCTAGAACCAACCATCCTGCTTATGTTATGCATTACCTCATTTGGTGCCAGTGGTCCTGCTGTGTATTTTCCATGCATTGCTTCAATGGCAGGGCGTTAGCCATGTAGCTTCCTGAGACACAGAAACAATAGGTTTTGTTTTGTGCTTCAACTTCTTTGTCTGATGCACATTGCTTTCTGTCTGTGGCTTGGGGAATATTTTCCTACCATCGCCAGTCCTCACGAAGTGTACACTGTGATTCTGATTTCAGTGTGAACTCCCAGTGCCCACAGATGTTTTGCAATATTTTTTCTGTCCTGCGATAAACTGAAGAGTGAAAGAATGTGGGATGAAATTGGAACTGCACCATGCCCGTCCTTATCCACACTTATCCACTTTGACAAATCAAGCCAAGCTGGGTTGCTGAGTTGGTGTTGCAGGCTGCAGCCCACCCAGTCTGGATTTACTATTGTCCTTAGCAACAGGAGCCCCCTTTGGCCATACTTTCAGATATCAGCTTTTGGCATTATTACCTGCACTATCTCTAGAATGTTTTTGCTTGAGGTAAGAGTTCTTCCAATTATCTCTCCTGCGTAAGGAAGGGGCACTGACTTGCATCTGTCTAGCCAGCATACAGTTTAAAGTTCCCAATTACTTTTGACCAAATTTATTATCCATCACTCACGACGATAAAATAGTTCTCTTAAAAGTGCGAGCCACATACCTTTTAAAAGCAGAATTTGTATACGTTTGGTAAAATATTGGCAAAATATAATATGTGAGCTTATGTTGTCATAAGAACTCAAAAAATCAACTCATCTGACTTTGTGGTAGAAAATCATTACATGTGTCAATAATCATGCTTGTGCAAAGGTTGAGTCTTCCAGGGTGTTCATTGGGTGTCATAATGATACCCAGGTACTCAGTTGGGACTTGCAAGTTTTGTGTTGCTTCACTTCTCAGCAATGCTCTTGTTATCTGTTGTACTTAAAGTCCCTTCCATCACATGCACCTTCCAGCAATATCAGAGGAGGAAGAAAGAAAATCAGCTCTTTGTAGTAATGAGCATAGGAATATTGATGAAACTTGTATCCCCTCAGCGCATGGAGTGCTCTGGGTGTCTCTTCACTCTACTCTCTTCTTCACCTTTCTTGACCTACCCCAAAACTCATTTTCTACCAACTGTCCAGTCTCTTGAGGCTTCTCTCTTGCCCCACTGTGGTTGATATATTGTACACCCCAATAAACTTATCTGGGGTCAGAGAAGAGAACAGCCACAATATTAAACATAGAGGATAGGCAGTGGTAGCACACGCCTTTAATCCTAGCATTCCAGAGGCAGAGATCTGTCTGGATCTCTGTGAGTTCAAAGCCACTCTGGAAATAGCCAGGCATGGTGACACACACCTTTAATCCCAGGAAGTGATGACAGGAAGCAGAAAGATATAAAATGTGTGAACCAGGAACTAGAGCCTGGTTAAGCTTTTGGGCTTTTGAGCAGCAGTTCAGCTGAGATCCATTTGGATGAGGACTCAGAGACTTCCAGTGTGAGGAAACAGGATCAGCTGAGGAATTGGAGAGGTGAGGAAGCTGTGGCTTGTTCTTCTTCCCTGATCTTCCAGCATTCACCCTAATAGCTGGCTTCAGGTTTGATTTTATTAATAAGACCTTTTAAGATTTGTGTTATACCCCACCTCAATTTGAACTTCCCGAGCTAGACTGTTTCTGTTTATTTTATGAATTTTGGAAGGCAATATTGATAATGACTTATTGCTGTTGTTGACATCTGTTATCATGAAGGTCAATTACATGTTTTCTGATGCTAGGATTGCAGGGTCTTTCTTACATTTCTCAGATAAGCCTAATTACCTATGTCCCATATGAATACATTTATGTATGTATGTGCATATATGTGTGTGTGTACATGAATATATGTATGTTTCCATGTGTATTTGTATGTGCACATATATATCTGATTTGCTGATACTATATACATTTCTTTAATATAATTTAAGCTGTGTTCTCAGTTGATCTCTGAGATTCAATTTTTAGAATGCTACTGATTCAGCCTTACCACTTAGATTATCATAATAATTACAACCTCAAACTGAATTGGGAAACTTTCCCTTTTTGTCTGAAATAACTTATGAAATGTTTACATTGTATATGCCTTATGGATTTGGCCAAAATACACATAAACCTAATCTTCACATTGCTCTAGCATGCCATATGTTGGAGTTCATTATGCAATTAGTTTATGTGCTTTTAATAGCAAAATAGTGCAACCAAATAAGCTTTAAAACTTTTCTTAATAGAGTTCTACATGTTGAAGGGCAATGACGTGGTTATTACTGGGGATTTTAAAGGGTAAAAGGACTGACATAGGAAAAGGAATAAAGAAATTTAAAGAGATGAGATTTTGCAAAAGTCAGAGCCCTGGTCTTCAGGAGAGGATGGAGAATACTGAGAAGTTGTGGTTTGTGCATACAGGGGTTTAGTTCTAGAGCTTGGTCTATGCAAAAGTTCCCACAAGCGCCTTAATGGATTCAGTAAGAAGTAAGGGTATATGATACACAAAGTTGAGGCAGACTAACATTGATCAGGAATGCAATAGACAATCCAAATGAAGAAATTATATAGTTAGGTTGATTTTTGAGTGAGTGTTGCTCCTATAAAAGTACAGTTTTGTTTTGTTTTGTGGGGGGTGGGGGTGGGGGAGGAGGCACATTTGAATTTCAATTAACGAAATGGAAGAACACTGACCACTATACTGTTAACTCATTTTCTTTTTCTGGCTAGGCTTCTTTTTACTTAATGGGAATGTTTTCAGAAACACCATTGTTTTGTTATTGTTGCTGTTCTTCAGAACAGAAGCCTAAGCCTGAAGTGCTTCTTTACATCCGGCTCCTACTGTCTCCACTGTCCCACTTTTAACTGATGAATGGATGCTGAACAAGCTAGCTGATTATTTTCTGATATTTGTAATAATGTTTTCTGCTCTCACTTGGTTTGCATTTCTCCACCAACAAGCAAGGTCAGCCTTGGCTCTGTTAATTTTTTTCCCTCTTGTATTTGGGAAAGGGCCTGAGTTCTTGCCTCTGAAGCTTGCAAGTTGTGGTAAGTGAAGTGAGATGCACTCCCTCCAGCCTGGGAGTCTAGATCAGGGCTCTTTGTTTGCAGGTTTCTCCTCTTAATGGTGATGCTTTTGAAATGAAGCATCATGTCAGCTCTTCTGGTCTTAGTGATGTGTGAAGATGTTTCTGCCGTCCACCTGTCCATTTTAGTGGGTGACATTCTTTCGGTTGCAGTTGAATCCATGACCTTTCAGTAAATCAGCTCATGCCCTCTGACCCTTGACTCCCTGGTTTAACCTGAAAATGTTTTGTTTCCTTTAATTTCCCCTCCTTGGTCTCACCTCTAATCACCAGTCTGACAGAGACCCTCCCAGCACCTCTTGCATTTCCGTTTTCATGGTAACTCCCTAAATTCTATGATATGTAGTGTTTTTCATATCTGGTATTCTTACTCTTTCTCTACACTTTCCACAGCGTCCTCTCTGTCAATGGCCCATTCCTATTCCCAGGATCTTTGATTTGGTAAATTAAGTACTCTCCTGAAAACTTATAGATGCTTTCTTGTTACATCTGCTATGAAGCCCAGATGTCATAGACTGTACCTGAATTTCCCTATGGTTGACATGCTAAGTATACCTCTCGATTTCCAGTCCAGCATTTCTTAAGTTGCTATTACTTTTTCTTTTCTTCATTCTTCATCCTTACTCCTTCCTTATTAATTCACCAACTCTTGAATGGACTCATTCATTCCTAACCTTTAACTTCACACATGACTCAATGGCCACCATGTCCAAGGCACTGATTCTGTGCTGTAGACACCAGAACTTTGGTTTTCATCTCCCATTACCTGGAAGCACTGTCATAGTAAGGATGGTTATATGAGATACAGAGAGAGGAAACCATGGTCCTCATGTTAGAATAAAGATGGTTAGATGATGGGCTGGAGAGGTGGCTCAGTGGTTAATAGCACTGATTGCTCTTCCACAAGACCCAGGTTCAATTCCCAGCACTCACATGGCAGCTCACAACTATCTCCAGTTCCAGGGAACTGGTACAGACCCCTCACACAGACATACATGCAGACAAAACACCAATGAACATAAAATAAAACTTAATTAAATAATTAAAACAAGACAAAAGCAAAGTCTTTTTTTAAATGTGATTTCCATATGAGGTTGGTAGAGAGGGTCACTGTGGTCTGCATGTTATTCCCTTGCCTGCTCCTCTAGGACGGCTGCCTTGTGTTTCTGGGTGACTCTTCCCTCCCATTATTCCCACCAGCCTCTCTTCTCTGTTGTATAATTCCTAGAGCCCTACAGATATTGATAAATTATATTTATGTTTATAGAGACATTAGTGCTATTGCCCTAATGGAATCACAATTTCTTAGAAGGATCATTTACTAATAATGTATTACAACACTGATGTCTTGTATATACATAGTTATAAATGAGTAGTTGTTTTAATTGATTTATGGTAAACATGCAAAAAAGTGTGTAAAATGCCAAGAAGAAATTGGGGTAGCATATATATTAAAATTCCAAAAACAAGTCTGTATATAAGCTTAGACCTGCTTTTCTTTAAGAGGAAAATAACTTTCAATCAATTTCAATTCCCCAGTAACTGGTAGTGAAGATATTTTGCTATCCACACATGAAGCTACCTCTGCAGTACATGTTATATGGGAAGAGTTTCCTTTACTAGATCTGTTTTTATCTTTAGTGTCTGTTCAAAGAAACTATTGTCCTTCTTTAAACCAATAACAGCATTGGTTTGACAGTTAGCATATGCCCATTTAGTCAGTATGATATTATTCAAACACTAAATCAGAGAAAAAGAACATCCAATTATATGGTTGGTTGCCAAGGAAGAAGAGAAGGTACCCTGAAACTGGCAAGCAATGCACCGTGTGTTTCTTCAGTGCCAGGAATGAGGCATGGCTCAGAAGCAGCGTTATATCCCTCTTCACACACTGTCATTTCATCACCATCAGACTCTGATAAGTTAACTTCTAAGAAGAGTTAACAGTGCTTGTAAAAATTTAAAAGAAGAAGAAGAAGAAGAGGAGGAGGAGGAGGAGGAGGAGGAGGAGGAGGAGGAGGAGGAGGAGGAGGAGGAGCCTGGACCCTCAGAGTGACTGTTTCCTAATTTCCCTTAGAAATAATGCAATTGAGTATTGCAATTGAGTAGCTGCAAATTTCTCATCCATAAAGGGCCAAATGTGTTTAATAAGTCTAATTACAGGGCCAAAATAGAAATCTAATTGGCCCGGGATGGAAACATACATTTGAAAGAGGCAGAAGTGCCCATGCTTTGTCCTTGCTTCTAAGCCTGGTGGGGTTGGGCAGTGTGCAGGCCTCAGCCCTGGAGTCTGACGGGAGATGGTCGTTACCATTCCCTGTTCCTCTGATGGGTCATGTGAAGTGTGAATGCTCATCTGCAGCCAACAGGAAAATGCGCATTTGGCTTGTAAATCACAGCCAAGCTCTGAGGTCTGCATTTCTCTTTATTGAGTGGCCACCTTCTGCATTTTACAGGTTAATGTATGGATTATGTGATCTCCTAATAAAAAAGCCTCCAGTGGTACCCAATGATTGCACCAGGGGTCCTCTGAGTCCTTGCTGCTCTGCTTGCTACCTGATGCACCCTCTCTGTCATCCTGGAGGAAGATCATTTGTGTTTTTACCTTTTTCATTTTTTATTTTTTTTCATATTTAGAAATTGGCCCCTGGTTACGGGAGTTCAGAGCGGAGAATGCTGTGGATTTCTCGAGGTTAACCTTTGACCCAGGACAGAAAGAACTTGTCGTAGGAACAAGGTAAGAGATGCTGGGTTTTGCCTCCACAGGTATTTTCTGATTTCATTGTATATCTATGCAATGATAACCTGGTTTCTGGGCTGAAATCATTGTGTACTGAATAATGTTATTTCATCTAAGAATGAAATGTTATGTGCATGACATGTGGTAAATCCTCAGAAAGGGAGGGGGTAAGCTCCTGACTCCAAGTGTGAATCAACCCCTCCCTTCTGCAGCAAGTCTTCAGATCTGAATTCATGAAACTGTTCAGACCACAGTCCCGGTAGAGGGTTCTTTCTGGCTTCTGTTCTTACTTTGGAGATGAGAAAACTGAAGCAAAAAGTAAATCAGCTTGTCCAGAAGCATACACCCTGTGAAACATGGGCCCCAGTTTCAAACCAAGGCACTTTGACCCAAGAAAACATGTTCTTGACTTGTGTGTGTTTTTCAGTAGAGTTCAAGAGACCACACACCTCCATGTGCTTGTGCTTCTAAACACCCACCATCACTTTTTTTTCTTTTCTTTTCTTTTTTTCTTTTTTTTAGTGTCCCTGAAGAGCCCAATGCCAGGAAGTTGGGAATTCCAGGGAAATATCACAATGTCTCCTGGGGGTGATCAGATTCCTGTGTGTCATCAGCACCTGTGTGTATTTGGGCACAGGGGCCCAACTCTCAGATTTAGAGTTTTCTCCATCATTCTGACTGATATTTCCTCTGAAAACGTGTGTAATTCCTACATTCAGGAACATGCCATACATAAATATGGATTCTTCTGGAACCCAAGGAAGGCATCTTGAGCATCTTTTATATCAGACACATTTGTACGTAATAAGAAGTTTATTTTGTAGATTGACATTTTGAAAATCACTATATAGACCAGACTGAAGCTCAATTTAAATTGCGTTCTGGGTCTTCCAGATAAACAGAATATCTCAGAGAATTATCTCCTTTAGAGCCTACATAGGAGCATTTGGGGAGGACATAAGGGGT
>CABHPR010134865.1:0-13724 GCA_902168415.1 Peromyscus melanophrys
GCTCCCACTATGACAAGCATCTGCCATGATGCTTTTGACCCACATTCCACCATACTGTTCAGACTCTCTGCCTTCATAACCGTGAGCTAAGTAAATTTTACTTCGCTAGTTTCTTGTCTTCAAGTATTTTGTTGTAGCAACGCAAAGTGGGCAGGTCCAACATTTTTCAAGTTAAGAAACTGGGGCACACAGAATTTAACTGCCCCAGGTCACACATCCAGGAATGGAAGAATTAAGGTTTCAATTAAGCAAGCCCGCTCCAGAGTGTGTTCGTACATGGGGTTGCCTTTCAGGATGTCAGAATCTCCTCTTCCCCTTTCATGAGGTAGATCATAGAGATGCCACATAAAAGGAATCTCGCAGGTAACTCTGAGATGGAAAGGGAATCATAAAATGGAAACTGGGCCTAGCATGGATTAGTCACCTTGATTCACCTTCACAACAGGGGAGAGATTTTTGAGGCAAATATTCCCATGCCAGAGCATGCATTCATTCATTTATCCATTTATAATAACTTCTCTGAAGCTTTCTCTTAATGAATACCTCGCATGATCCTCACAACCATCCCATGCAAACTAAATGTTGATTGATTGACAGCGATACTAGCACTTGTACACTACAGAGCTCTGAACTGAGGGTGAGTCACCCTAATATCGGTAGCCCTATCCCTACTTGGTGCCAGGTAAATGGGAAGGTCTTAGGCATTTAGACTCACTGTGATCTCTACAGCTCCTTGAATCTTTTTTATTTTCATGTGCTCAGCAATGAACTATTAGCGAGAAACAAAGCATTAAAAAAAAACAGCACAACCTGTTGCCTTTAGTTTATTTTTTATTTGAACATCAAATACATTGAGAAGATGGTTTACAGGTGTTTGAGCATCCCACTGGATTCTTTACTGGTTCAAGGTGCAAAAGAGGCTTACAAGTGTGTTTCCTTAAACAAAGCAAAGCTGCAACAAAACAGGATCACATCAATAGTAGTGTGCATCAGTAGCAGAGTGTATTTAGTCCATCAAGCACAATTGGACATCTGTGCCTTTCCTCATAAAACAAGAGCTCTACACTGAAGAATATGTAGTGCACAAAAAGCATTGTTTGTAAGCTGTGAAAGAACATAAACTGGCATAATGTCACTTATTAATTCAAGTCTCTATGACCAATGACCTCTCCGTGAATGCAAAGGGGTCCATGTCTTAGGCACCTGCTCATGGGACTGTGTGTTATATTTCCAGGGTGCACAGCTCTGTACAAAGACACTAAAGATGGGTTTGGACCATGGCAGCATTTACATATCTTAAAATTTCAGGCACATTTGGATGCAAAAGAAAGAAAAAAAAGCGAACAGAAATTTATCTCAAATCTCTGACAGTGCAAAATTGAAGTTCCATAATTGAGACAACAACCACTTAGAAAACAAGTTTACAGGACTTTAAATGAGACCATACCTTAATTTAAATGGAAAAGATTTGAAGCTAGAAATAGAGCACACTCACACTAATGGAAGGATGGCTGTTTGGGACCATGGTTGGATTTGTTTGCTCCGGTTGAAAGGGAGTACATTTTCATGGAGTTAATCTAGGAAGTGTATGCTGGATCAACCTCCCAAGACTTGCACCAAAGAGAATCATGGTTGCCTTGTGAGCTACTGTATGACTCTATTTGCCTTTAAAAGACCTAGGTTCCCCAAGCAGATCTGACTGTGAATATTAGACATTACTATGATCCTAGTGATCGTTCTCAGTATCCACAGTACAACTCAGAGTTGCAAAGTATGAATAGGAAGAGATTTGTCATTGACTTCATGCAGGGATATGGGTAACTCCAAACCCATGGCTGGAGTCAAAGACCTTTTCAATGTGTAAGACTTTGAAGTGTGGACACCACAATGTAGTTAAAAGGAAATTATCAATAAGTCACTTACTTGTTCAGCCCTCCTCCCCCCAAAGACAAAAGATATGTCATGGAAAAAACATATCTGCAATGTTATCAGGGAAATCTGTCAAAGATGGCACTTCTTTGGGGACTGGATTTTGTCACTTACATTGATAGGGTCTTCTCTTTGGACGACCAGAATCAAATCAGCAAGCTAAGCAATGGCTAAAGGAAACTCAGGCAGACCCCTTGCTGGATTATTCTTTGGATTTTACTGCTGCCTCCACACTCTTCCTCAGAATTCAAGCTGACATTTTGGAAATGGCTACCCATGGAGCTACTTATTATTTCACTACAGTGCAGATAGAAGGGAAATTCTGAAACCTGGAGCATAGTCAAGGTGCCAGAGTACTCTCTGTACTCTCTATCACCATTTCCCCCATTCTTCCAATCTACGTTCCCACCTCATCCCAACTCTAGATAGATCATGGCATTCCAATTTTAAATTGCCTCCAGGTGGGAGAAAAGTACAGGTATGACTCTCTGGCATGTCCCCAATGCCCAACACAACAGCAGCTGAAATACGTCAGCTGCTCAGAATTGGCACTTCAGATAAGGGTAAAAAGAGATTTCCAAACGTTATTTGAAACTCGTGGGCTAATACTTCAGCTGTCTGGTGTTCTCTACCTATTTCAAATGTGTTATCATAACATGAATACAAACACAGTCGATGGATAATGCAAAACCCTCCACTAGAGTATTGTTTGGATTTAGCTGGTATTACATCATCTAAAGTCCTAGAAGTTTTTTTTTATATTTTTGTTTTTATTTTTGTAAAAGAAAAATCTCAGTATAAACATTAAAAAGAACCCACTGACCCATTAGCTACTGTCCAAAAATATTACTACTGATATTTTGGTAAAAGCAAAATTAGCTGCCCTGAATAATTTTCCTTATCAGGCATAATCTCTGCTACATAAGATTGTCTATCATTCAACATCCAACAATAGGCATACAGATTAGTGCTATTTTGTCTACTGTGGATACAAAAGTTGATATGAAATGTGATCTTCATTTAAATGAAAATCACCAGGCTTTAGGCATTAATAACTGCATACATGACATGGTAGCTTGAAAAGTCTACAAAAAACCTAAATATTTTTCCCTTGGTTTTTGCAATGTTAAAACCCAGTCAAATTAAAACTCAGAACAGAACTATTACATTCAATTGTCTGATAAACGAGCAATTCAATTTCAAAAAAATATATATTATACTATATAAGGTGCTTTTTAAACAAATACAAACAAATGAATTATGTTCTTAAACATATCCTTAAAGCAGATACATAAAATTGTCCCAGAATTTGATGCACAAATAGGAAAAATTAAAAAAAAGGAGAAAAAAATGGCCTTCCCAGTTTCCCAGTTCTTTGGTAGTCACTTAACCGGGAGACCAGAAATTAATGGAACCCACCATTTCAAAGAAGACAGACCAAGAGAAACCTAGCCATTCACCTGGGTTGTTGGCTAACACATCACAGCTCGATGGAGTTCAAATTATGGATCATGAAGTCAGGGAAGGAAACCAAACTTTCATTTTGATTAAGAACAGGAAATAATCCTTAGTTTCACTAGAGAGGCCAACACCCCAGGGGGCGTGGGTGACTGTGGCTAGGGTAGGCCTTTCTTTTTATCCCCTTGGTCAAAGGACTCTCATGGCCTAATTCTGGCCTCAGTCTCTGGCTTATGAAGTTTAAGAACATGAGCTGTAGAGAGGGATGAATTTTCCTCCCCAGGGCCACACCAGCTGGTTTTGTTATGAGTTCCAAATAGACAAGGACACTCTAGTCTGAGCAACCCCTCATCAGCCTGAGTCATGAGTGCTCCAAGACCTCGCACCCATGCCTCCCTCAAGCTTCTGGAGGATCTGAAGGAACACAGGATACCTACTGTCTACTCATCAGATCAGGCCCATACCTAGAATGAAGAGGCCACCAGCCAGTGGATCTGAGGGCAGCTCCACTTGGGTCGCTGTGAAGGATATCCCTGGGAAGCTGTTGCCTATGGCTGGGTCTTTCTGCACATTTCTCCTTCTTGTTCAGACTCCTCTTGAGTCACAGTCATTGTACATTTCTTATGTGCTCTCCACTCAAGAATAAAACTAAATAAAACAAAAGGTATAGCCAGAGTATAGGTTCATTGTAACTGCCCTTGGGTGCTCTACAAGGGGACAGACAATTCAGGGCAGTTCACATGGGGAGGGGACAAGGAGAGCACCCTCTGCTGATGAATGCTAGACTCACCAAAGCAGGTACCCAAGCCGCCTTTACTGCAAACCCCAGGGGCAGAAGGGTATTACAAAATGAAAATCAAATAAAATCCAAACACCCTATGGCCCTCATGTCAGGGTGTTAACTGAAACTGACTTACTGGTTCCCACAAGTTGTGGGAAGAAAGAATTATCTAGAACCCATGACCTGTGTACAGTGCTCAGCAGTTGACGCTTTAGAAGCTAGAAGGTGCAGTGTATTAAGTTGACAGGGTCTTGACAACAGGGGGCGGGGGGAGGGTCTTCCTTCCCTGTGTGCATCTTGTATTCCTATAGGGGCTCAATAGTTCCCTTTAATAAAGTCAAATTTTGCTATAGGAATACAAGAGGGTACATTACGGAACCCATGAGATAGCTTTCTCGAAGGCTTCAATTAAAGGAGCCACTTCAAAGTCTTTGCTGAGGCTTACTCTTGGAGCCATATACAAAGTGCTTATCAGAGGTGAAATGTTAACTCTCTAGGCTTGGGTCTCAACTAGTAGCTTCAATGCAGTTATCTCAATTTGGTCATGAAGACTACAGGAATCCTCAGACTTAGCGATGTAGCAAAGGGGGAAACAGCTGTTACCAAGCATTAGCCCTGGAATCCCTTTTGGCTGTTCCCAACAGAAGACATGCCACTAAGAACTGAGCAAGCAAATGAATGGCCACTCATACTAGAAAGCCACTGGTGGTGGACGCATGCCAGAGTGTATGCAGGAGACAGAATTCTGCTAAAGTGACACATGACATGGGGAAAATGCTGCAGGGATTCTCAGAGCCTTGGGGGAGCCTGGGAGCTCTCAGATTGTGTTGGGAAAACCCTCAGCTTCTGGGGGGATGTAGTAGGTTTGTAAGGAATGTGCTGAAGTGGAGCTGGCGGTGGTCAGCTGGCTCTGGCTGGGCTCCTCTGGGGAGACCCCCATGCGACTGGCTGGGGCATGGAGGCGGTGAGCATCCAACATCTCCAGAAGCAGGTCATAGAGGGGCACAACGTTCTTGCATTTCATGTTGTAGAGATGCTCCATGCCTTTGTTACTAGAGAAGGGACAAAAAGGGAAGCAGGTTAGACCACAGCTGAACTCTGGGAGGGCTGAAATTTCTCCGAGGTTGAACTAAGAGAAACTCCAAAGGCACTTGTGACCCAATCTTTCTACCTATTAGGGATTCATCTTAGGATGGCATCTGTAGAGGCCAAAGGGCTTGAGAGACTCAGGCTGGGACTCATGCCCATGTATTTTCATTTCCTCATCCCATCCCCCCACAATCATACTCTTCCTCCAGCTTCTTTTAGTGGGTTTTCTATGAATTTTCCTCTTTATGATGGTTAATGTGGAATGTCAACTTGACAAGCTCTAGATATCTATGAATGTTAATGAGGTCATTTCTAGATGGCATTAATTTAGGTTAGAAGACCCATCCTAACTTTCTGAGCTTCATTCTATGTTCCGGGGTCCTTGCCTACATTTTTCAATGGCCTCCTATAATATTCAGAATAAAATCAAATTTTCTATTCAGGCTCTCTGAGGACCAAGTGACCTGCACTCATCTCCCTCACAGAGAACACCGTATCTGTCATCCTGGATTGACTAACTCTCTGTCACTGGTCTTTGATGGAACTAAGACCCACAGAGACCTAGAAAATCTGAACAATCTGTTCCCTTTTCCTGGGTGCATTTCCATGGAATCTTCAAAGGCTTCTGGTGACCAAGACACCTTTGTTGCCTCATGGCAATGGTTCAGACCTATTGCTCAGGTGTTTCCTTCCACATCACCCATCTTCTACCACAGTCCAGAACAATAAATGCTGCTCACAACAAGGAACAATAGAGAAAATAGGAAGACAAGAGTGTAGACAAATGGCTTTTCTCTTTTCTCTTGTCCCTCTTTGCTCTCTCAGGCAGGTAGGCAGTGGAGGCAGGAAATCATAACTCTTTCATGGCTTGAAATTTTCTTTTATAAGAAGTATGGACTAGGTGTGTGATGGAGCATGCCTGTAATCCTAGTGCTTGGGAGCGGGGTAGGGTAGAAATTACAAATTCAAGGCAATAACTATGTGGTATTTTCCAGGCTAGCTTCAACTCTACAATCAGAGCATATTTCAAAATAACCAAAACTAGAACAAAATAAAATAGACTATAGCAATGTATATCACGAACAGGCAGAACAAAGAGAATGTTCTAATAATACTTATATCTGTGGTGGTAACAAGCTAGCCCAGGTTTGAGCAGTGCCACAAAACACATGAGAACCATCAAGAACTGAAATCCAACCTCAATCACATGTTGAAGTGTTATTTTGTTTTTGTTTTGCCTTTTAATTTAAAGCACTGTTGACATTAAGTGTCCCAGCTCTGCTGCTGTGTTTCTCCTACAGCCTAATGAATCACATTTACAGTCTGATCAAATCTGGTATTAAATTATTTATGTTACGACCCTAACACATGGTGAGGGCCAAGCTAACAAAACAAGAATTTCATGATTCAGATTGGCTGCAGGGAGGCAATCTGTACAAAACCAGTATTTTATATAAGGCATGTGTGCATGTATGGACTGTCACAGAGAGAGTAGAGAGAGGCTCAAAGCTTCCCGCAAAATATTCACTTCTCGTTTGTATTTCACAATTACAAAGCTCTCTGCCATGCCTCCTGCATTACATTGCCAGTACAACCAGCCATGGCTGGCATGTATTGCGAAGGTACTTGGTGTTAACTAACTAGGCTTGCTAATACTGACAAGCCGGGCACATAATGCATTTGAAAAGTCATGGATTCTTATCAACTGAAAACACTCATAGGGGTCATGTGGTTTCTATAAATCCCTCAAAGAATAAGTCATCATGTTCTCTTCAAGGAGAAACCCACTCTCTCAGCCAGGTATTTTGGCAGGGGTATGTCCTTCTGAGTCATTCTCTGTGGCCCTCTCTAGGACACCATCAGAAGTTGATGAAGGGTTAGACATGCTCCCCTTGAATGTGATCATCTGCTTGTGGTCCACTAGCTAGAAACTGGGACTTACCACCTTGACTTGCTTAGCTATTGAGACATGACTGAAGCATTGCAATGCTCTTGCTCAAATGGGCTGGCTTTCTTGTGCCTCTGCTGATGCTAGAGCATGTCCTAGTTAAGCTGGGGTACAAGAAGAACGACATGCACAAAACAGAGTCACCTGGCCCAGTTGTAGGGCTTGATGCAGGTCTTCTACCTATGTCCCACAGTGGTGTAAGTGAGCCCAGCTGAGACCCTCCAGAGACACTCAATCTGCAGTCTGCAGTGGGGCTATACAAATCACTTGCAGAATATCCACTATCTCACGGCTTCAATTATGAAGGAGTCCCAGAAAAATAACTAAGAAGAACTTCATCACAAGGAATAACATAAGCAAAACAAAAGGGTGACATGCTTTTATCAAAAAGCAATAGGAAACCCCTGGAATAATTAAAGTAAGGGGACGATATGATCTTGCTTGATTTCAAAGTGAGCATTCTGGCTGCTTTATTGGGGATGCAATAGAAAAGACTGAGATCAGGAAGCATGCCATGGTGCAGAATGACTGATGGTGGCTTGGATTAGGGTAAGGGCAATAGAGACGAAAAGAAGGCTCTGGTAGCTATGGATGCATCAGCGTTGACTCTGCATCAGAGCCCAGGGGTCTCTCATGCAGCATTCCCCGGTATACATCACTAAGGGGTAATGCCAGAACCATAACAGATATGCCTGATGACTTGAGAGATGGCTTATGCTCATTAAGGCCCTTTGATTGAACTCTTCTCACCACCCAATGAGCATTGCATATCCTTCAAACCACCAGTACATATCACTTCCTCTAAGGACCCCTCTCTGATGCTTGTCCATTGCTCCAGGTAGGTTCTGTGGCTCTCTTCTGTCCTCCCCTAGCCTTCTGAGTCAGACGTCTTTCCTAGGGTACTTTGCCTACTCATTCAGCAGCCTGCCTGTGTCAGCTGTCACACAGAGTTGGTTGGGTCAGCATCTTTTGTCTCTTCGGTGAGACCCAGAGCTGCCTCACCTCATATGCCGGATGTGGGAGAGAATGAGGAGGAGCTGGGCCAGACGACGATGCTGCTGCTGCAGAGTCAGGCCAGCTTTGGCCATCAGGTGGATCAAAGTGTCTGTGATCTTATCCAGGACTCGGTGGATGTGGTCCTTCTCTTCCAGAGACTTCAAGGTGCTGGACAGAAATGTGTACACTCCTGAATACACAGAGAGAAAGAAAGATTCAAAGAGGACGTGGTCATGGAGACAGAAGCATCCCTGGGATGCCATGCTGAGAGGAAGCTTCCTCTGACAGCTGTACAACAATGTGGACACATTTGACACCAAGGGATGGCATAGCATTCTTAATGAGCATGTACATCTTCCAGCCCCAAGAAGCCAGCAAAGCCTTTTGTGTCTAACCGAGATTCTCTGAATAGGACTATTAATCTTGCAGCCATAATGGGACATTGACCATCTCTTCTTGGGTAAGCTCTAATATCAACACGACTGTTCATTCAGTGCTGATCATAACCCCAAGGGGAAAACATCATTGCTTCTTTGGAGGGACAAAGAGATGTGCTACCTACTAAGAGTACTCAAGTGGTATATTGGGGTACTTAGGTTATACTTTATATACCAACTCCACTTCAGGTAATGATGGGCAGACTGTCCTCCAGGAAATACAGGACACTCCTTATAAGCTTCACAAGGAGTTATGAGTCATTGGCTAAGTGATTAAAAGATAATTACTTGAGGTAGAGGTTATTTTTGCCTCTGCTTTTGGCAAGATTTCGAGTCTACACAAATTTTAGTCTTGATTGAACATGTGTGACACGGGTGTGTCCAGAGGACTCTGGGAACAGCTGCTTCTCTTGCCAGGAAAATGTTTCCTCTCTTGACTCTCTACTGTCTCTGCAAAAGGTAGGCTAGGCAGAGACCTTCATGATGTCTGTTCCTCAGACCAGCACAGTCCCAAGCTAGGCAATCAGAGTCCTCCTCAAAGGGTGCTAGTTTGGGGGAGGAGATGCTTAAAGGGATGCTGTACAGGGTGCTTAACCACTCTCTTTTTGCCTGCGAAGCCCTATCTGCAAAAGGCACCCAGCAACAACAGTCAGAGGAAAGAGATACATTTATTGGGGGGAAGTGAGGGGATGATGAAGGGAGAGAGGAAGGAGGCAGGAATGGAGAGATGGTGGCGAGAGAAGGGGATGAGAGAGTGAGGGGATGGGTAGAGAAAGGAGAGATGGGAGAAGACAGCAAGGTGAACGACGAAATGGGAGAGAAACCGGTGAGAGAAAAGAGAAGGAAGGGGAGAAAGAGAAGGAGGCAGAGGAGGAATGGGGGAGGAGGAAGGGAGAAGAAGAAGGAGTGGGTGAGGAGAGGGAGGAGAGAGAGAAAAGAGGGGGAGAATGGGAGGAAATGAGAAGGAGGAGGGGGTAAGGAGGACGAGAGGGGGAAGAGGTGAGGAAGAGAAGGGAGAGGAGGGGGAAGAGTGAGAAGAGGAGAGGGGGAAGAAATGAGGAGGAGAAAGGAGAGGAGGAGGAAGAGAGGTAGGAGGGGGAGGAGGAAGAGATACATCAGTTTCCATCCCAGATCCTCCTGGTGTGTATTCTTTTTGCCCTTGGAGCTTTCATGGTGTACCTCCTAACAGGTGAGGCTACAGAATCCCTCTTTGCTTAAGATCACATGAGCTGGGTTCCTGTCACTTGCCTTGGGAAGAATGAAGAGGATAGGAGGATGATGATGGCAAGAGAAGGGAGGAGGAGGTGAGGAACACTGAGAACGAAGAGAAGGCAGGATGGAGCAGTGCGCTCTTGGCTTTTCCCTCAACTCCCCCTTTCCCATGGAAATAAGCTCCTCTAGCCTACATGCACCACCTTATGGGGTGCAGGTGATGCTGGATGACCTCCCCAGTTCTGATAATGCAGCGGCATGGCTTCCTGCTCTCTGCCGCCCCACTGGACAGTTCATAACTCTTTCCCCTCTCCCTGCTAAGGAACACCAGCACCTTCCGGTTAAAGGCTCCAGAGTGTTAGCGCGGGCTAACTTTAATGCTGATGTGGTGACAAGTGACAGCCTGCGCTGCAGCCCGAGGATTGAAAAATGAAGAAAACGCCCACCCTGAGGAACTCATAGTAAACAGTTGTAATTGCCCAGAGTAGAAAATGGCCCCGTTTAAAACAAACAAAACAACAGAACAAGGCTGGTCCTACTCTTTCTTGGCTGCTGTGGATCTCAGGGGAATCACACAGCTTCTAGCACCGGCAAGCACATTGATCCACAGCAGATACGGCAAAGAATTCCGAGCAGGCAGATGCTCAAGACACTGCTGATAAATCATGAGGCTAGTCCTAACCTTTATCTTTTGGATCCGTTGTCTCCTTAAATGCCCATGTGTTCTCCTTTATCTTGGTGGATTATATTCAACTTTTGAGCATACTCCTTGCTTTCTGGCTGCCGAATACTGGGCACTTACCTGTAACTTGAACTGCTCACTATCTACGTTTTAACATTAGCTCCCTCTTGTTCTTTACGCACAAAACTCTGAAAGCTCATTTCTTTAACCGGTAATTTTTATGTTACAGAGAAAATGGACCATTCCAAGGGGGACATTTTTTAAAATTGTGAAGGGGAAAAGGAGTAAATGGGAATCAAAATTGGGGACCTTTTGAGAATCATTTAAATACTATGCATCATTGACATATTTTCACTAACAGCGCCACTGTGGGCTGGTCAGGTTAGATTGAAGAGTCCATTGTTTTTGATTCATCCTGTTACCTAATAGGACTTAGTCCAACTTGGCTGAATTGTTGATGGCAGCTCTTACATTGCGGTCAGATAGCTGCATGGGTGAGAACTGCATTAAATACTCACAAGAGGAAGTCATGCTCAAGTCTCTGGCTTGTGCTGGGGATAGCAAACCCTCCTAGTAGTAATACACCATTAAGCTCATTCCTTTCAGTGCTGGGGACCAAGTCCAGAGACTTGTGTCTACTATGGAGTTTCCCAAAGCCTGCAACCCATTATCTCTTTTAACTTTCAGCTTATTTTATCTTTATTTAATGAAGGTATATTTTTTTTTTATTTTTTGAGACAGGGTTTCTCTGTGTAGCATTCTAGAGTGTTGACAAAGATTCCAATTTATAAAGCTATCATCCAGATCACAGTATAAAACATCTCAGCCGCCCCCAGAAAATCCTTTATGCTGTTACCCAGAACACCTACATTCTGCTCAAACCAGTAATAATCAACCTTGGACATGAGGGCGCATGTGAGTATCACCCACCATTTTAATGGGCTGATTTGAATTCTTATCATTTTGCAAGTTGCCCCTGGGTTAATATTGTAAATCACTTCTTTATTCTGAAACTGTGGTGGCCCCTGACCCCTAGAATAAGAAATGAACAATATTATGCCTTTCATTAGAGGCCCCTCTCCATTCCTCAATGTGCTGTAACGTGTGATATTTGAAACATGGGTCTTCAGAAAGCCACAGACCAGCCATGAGGGTTGACCCCTGAGATGGAACCAGAGTGCATCTCAGAGTTCACCTAAATTTTGTTCTTCTTCACAAGCTTACAGAGTTTTGTTTAAAAATTACCATTTGAATCTCTTAAGAAAACCTTTCATGCACAAAAAAAGAATATGATTCTCCAGGTGGCAGTGGTACACGCCTTTAATCCCAGCACTCGAGAGGCAAAGCCAGGTGGATCTCTATGAGTTCGAGGCCAGCCTGGTCTACGGAGTGAGCTCCAGGACAGGCACCAAAACTACACGGAGAAACCTGTCTCAACATCCCCCCCAAAAAAGAGTATGTGTCACATACATCACTTTTAAAGAATAAAAATTAAATACATTGCCTGAGAAGTACAGCCTGTATTGTGTGCTTCCTTATTAAGTCTCTCTCCTTATTCCTAGGCATTGCTAGTATTAAAATTTTACTTTAAATGTTTTTTTTCCTTCAGCATTACTATAATGTGTACTTATGAACTATAAAACTATTAAGTTATATACACATATATAGTTACATATACATGTTATTTCCTAAAAATTGTTACATTCTATACTTCTGCAGCGTGATTTACCAACAGCACATTTTTAAGATTTGCTTTATACAGATAAAGAAATTATTGGGTTGTGTCCCGTCTACGTTCCATGGGGACTGGTAACAAAGAAAGAGTTATGTCCATCAGAAGATGAAGGGAGTGGCCAGTGACCATGGTGTTGTAAATTGCAGGTGGTACTGAGGTGTGCCTTGGTGTATTGGGATTGGCTTCAGCTCCCCATGGCTCTGTCTCTGAGGCTTATCCTCTGTGTCATCACCCACATCTCCTAGAATTCTGCCCAGCCCCAGAAGCTGAGTTAGTTCAAATTGAGTGATGAAATTTCGACCCACTTCCTTTCTGTTATGATCCAGGATACTGGCTTCCCTCTACAGTAACCCTCTCTTGTTCAAGAAAACCTCAGAACCTACAATCTAATAGCTTGCGGGTTCTTGCCAAGGGAGGTAGCCCCCCTCAACACACACACACATTGCTACTTTCCCCCTGTACACACTTGTGCTGAACTTCAGCACACCCCCAGGGTCAGCACAGTGTGGTGGGTTTTTTTTGTTTTTGTTTTCGTTTTCAATGCAGGAAAAACACGTGATACCCCGACTCAGCCAGCCAAGTTTTCTTTTGAGCGGCCGAGTTTGTGTTCTCCACAGTGCACATGCTTGCCTGGGTTCCTTCACCCAGGAAGCACCCATTGAGAACTTTCTGTATACATCACTATGTTATCTGACAAGGATTCCAAGCTTTCTTTCCTTTGAAGCGTTAATATTTTAAGAGAAGATACTGCCTGTGGAGAGAGAATTTTCTTCACACAAACTCCCAGAACGGAGACCGTTTCTCTGAGCAAGCCTGTTTTTCTAGTCTGCTTTGGCACCAGCTCAGCTTATCACCTCATCCCCGTCCGCGTGTGCTTCCTAGCTGTGCAGATATATTCTGAAATAAAAATACAGTCCTGTCTAAATGCCAATAATTGACAACAGCCGCCATCATCCTTTTGGACTTTCCTGGCAAAATACAATCCAGTGTTTGCTGCTCAGTGTCCTTAAGGAGCTGCTGAAGAAAACAAAAGCCACCCAGATTCCCAGAATGCTTCAGGGGCTCTGGCAACCACTGTTAATGAGCATGAACACAGCAAAGCTATGGGTTTATCTGTGTCTCGGGTGGTTTCTGCCACACTGTAGACAGCTCATCGCTACTTCCAGAAGCCAGGGGCCAGGGTGCAGATAGGAAGAGCCTTTGGAAAGACTCAACGAGGCTATACTTCAGTCACTTTGCAGGCTATGCTAAACCTCAGCGATGGAGGGGGAGGGGTCTGTCTTCAGGCCTGGCTGGCAAACTTGAACATATTATGGTGTTGCCACCACTGGGAGAGATCGGAAGACTCTTCAGGAAATGGGGTACTAGGAATGACAGGGAAGCCACAAGGACACCCTCAAATGTAAGGTGTGTGTGTGTGTGTGTGTGTGTGTGTGTGTGTGTGTGTGTGTGTGTGT
>CABHPR010134866.1:9150-30092 GCA_902168415.1 Peromyscus melanophrys
CACACACACACACACACACACACACACACACACACACACACACACACGCATATATACTTTCTTATTCTTCCATAAATGACCCTGTAACCATGATTTACACATAATTTAAACTATATTTGGTAATCTATATATGGTTTAAAATAAGTATATAGGATATCTTCTTGGATTATGTATAAATAATATAGCATTTTATACAGGAGACTTAAGAATCCTCAGATTTTTGTGTACTCAAAAGATCCCAAATCCAACCCCTCACTGATTCTCAGATACAGTAGTACAAGCTTTCCAGGATCAATTTACATGCATGCATATGAGTGCATGTTCATAAATGTGTGCACATGAATGTATCATGTGTGGAGAGCCAGAGAGCGATGTCAATGTCTTTCCCCATCAATTCTTCACCTCATTTTTTGAGACAGGGCCTCTCACTGAACCTGTAGATTACCAATATTGTCAGGCTGGTTGCTTAGTGAGTTCCAGAAAGCCTCTTATCTCTATCTCCCCGGCGCTGGAATTATAGGCATTTGTGAGTCCTAGGGATCAAAATTAGATTGTTATGTTTGGGTAGCAAGCACTTTACTAACTGATTCATCTCACCAGCCACCCAATACCAGTTTTCAGGTTTGGTTTTTCAGTTTCCACAGTCTCAAAGAGCATCTACTAAATATCTAGTATGTATTTATGAGTAAATAATATTCTATTACGTAATTACCTAAGGTTCTATTGGGAGGCACATGTGATGGTAGGTATATGTGACCACTAATCTTTATTGCCAGCTTAATTACATTATTAGTCAAACACACTTGAAAGTGTATCTGTGAAGGCATTTTCAGAAAGTGCTGTGGATGATTGTTTGATAAATAAAACACTGATTGGCCAGTAGCCAGGCAGGAAGTATAGGTGGGACTAGCAGAGAGGAGAAAAGGAAAGGACAGGAAGGCAGGGAGGAGAGACACCAGCTGCTGTCCAGGGAGCATCATGTAGAAGCAGCAGGTAAAGCCACGGAACATGTGGCGACATATAGATTAACAAAATTGGACTTAGTATAAGAGTAAGAGCTAGACAATGGTAGGCCTGAGCTAATGGCTGAGCAGTTTAAGTAATATAAGAGTCGGTGTGTTTATTTTATAAGTGGGCTCTGGGACTGGCAGGGCTTGGTGGGAGCTGGAGAGAAACTCTCTGGCTACAAGAAAGGATTGACATATGGGGCAGTACTAAGGGAGAAGACCTACCTTGCACCATCCCATAGGCAGGAGCTCTGATGAAATCTCTGCTTCCATGCCTGCCATAATATGAAGTTTGATGTTGTATGCCTTCCCTACCATGATGGAGTAGCCTCCTATGAAACTGTGAGCCAAAATCCATCTTCCCACCTTCAGATTGTTACCGGTACAGTGCCCCATGTCTCTGGACACACATTATAAGCAGAAGTGCCGATTGTATTTTTGCAAGACAGTTTCTTAAAGGACATACATAGAAGTACAGATTCAGAGAGCTAAAGACAGTTTCTTATGTTACCAACGCTAAATAAGCTCATAACCATGGAAGGTGGAGATAGTAGTGTATTTGTCAAATAATTTGAAGCAAAGATCAGACATCCTGATTGCACTGCATACTAATGTCTTTCTCTGTATATATGCAAAGCTCAAGTAGAGCATTATAAAAGACTCAGACTACCTTAAGATTCCTTCTCTGAACACACATACCAGAATATATATATATATATATTACCTGCTCTTGCTAGTGCTGTCTTGTGAATTAGGGGTCCAAAAACTGGTGCAAATGCTAGAACTCTACCTATTGACATTAATCTGGGCAGAGTCCTTTACCCATGGCCCCAAGAGTTGTCAACATCCATTAAACTTGAGTAAGTTGCCTTGTTAACATTAGTAGTTCTTGGTACTTACTAATTGCTTCCATTATTCTCTACTACATTAGTGAGCACAGGTCGAGCTATGCTGAAGTAACAAGATTATAATTCAGTGTCTTTTGAATTAATTTTTATGTGAGACATTGGTATCTAGTTTCTGTCTTCCTCAGTTTTCTGCTCTTATAAGACTGTCTTTCCTCAAACATGTTTTTGACACCGTAGTTAAGAACAGATTGGCTCTAGCTACATGGGGTTATTTGTATTCCCTCCACATCCCATCAGTTTGCTTGCTGGTTAGGAGGCAGGATAATGCTGTTGTTGTTGTTGTTGTTGCTGCTGCTGCTGCTGCTGCTGCTGCTGCTGCTGCTGCTGCTGTTGTTGCTGTTGTTGTTGTTGCTGCTGCTGTTGTTGTTGTTGCTGTTGTTTTACCATGGTTCAGTAGTACAATGTGAAATCAGGCATCATTCAACCTCTAGCATTGCCTTCTGTCCAGATTGCTTTGGCTTTTCAGAGCGTTTTGTGTTTTCATATGAATTTTAACATTGTTTTTCTAGTTCTGTGAAGATTGGATTTGGATGGAGATTGCATTGAATCTATAGATTGCTTTTAGTAATATCGCTGCTTTCACAAATTCTGCCAAACCATGAGCACAGAAGTTCTTTCTGTCTTCTGGTGTCTTGTTCAATTTCTTTCTTCTTTATAACCTGTTTTATTGTTTTCATTATTTTCGCAGTATCCAGTAGATACTTTGATTCTCTGGGGCAACTGTCCAACCCCATGTGGACTCTACTTTCTGGCTTTTTTGTCTAACACTACCTGAATGAAAATTGATGCTACTACAATTTCTTTTTTTTTAATTTAACTTTATTTTATGCACATTGGTATTTAGCCACGGGTGTCAGGTCCCCTGGAACTGGACTTACAGACAGTTGTGTGCTGCCATGTGAGTGTTGGGAATTGAACCTAGATCTTCTGGAAGAGCAACTGGTGCTCCTAACCACTGAGCCATCTCTCCAGCCCCCCAATTTCTATACAGCTTGCTGGTGAACTTAACTTTCCAAACCAGGTGCTTTCTCCTGTGACTGTCACATATCATTTCCTCACTTTCATTAACCAAAGATTGTTACTCAGTTATAGCCAGTATTAACAACAGATCTCTCTATATAGGTGGAACTAGAAGAGAAGGACATATGTGGATATTTTAAGAGGTTGTCACAACTCTAACATCATATGTATATATATTTATTATTTACTAATTTTCCCTCCCTTCAAGGCTCAGAGATCAGTGAGGAAGAGGAAACAGAAAAATTGTAAGGGTCAGAGAAGATGGATAACTCCCAAGAAACAGCATCATCCAGATACAATGGTACTGATACACATATGAACTCATGGAGACTGGGACAGCACATATAAGATCTGCATAGATTCAAGCCAGACAGGGTCCCAGCACTGAAAGGAAGAAGTGGACATGAGGTCTTCCTTAACCAAAAGCTTATTTGCAATTGATATCTGCTAGGAAAGGAAACTCAGTTGTCTCCAGTGGAAGATCATTGGATGTAGCACCCACACTCAAGGGCAGGCTCCATGACCAGGAGTAGTTAGTTAATGCAAAACAAACTCCATGGTTTATTTTGTGGGCCTTTTGATTTGTTTTGTTTTACCTTTTTTTTTTCTTATTGGTTTCTTCCTTTTAGTATGTTTTTCCTAGCTTGATTGAGATACAAATTATGAATAAAAATTGCCATTTTAAGGGTGTAAGATGATGCTATGATATGTATATTTATTATGAATTGACACCACTACCAAGTTAATTAACACATATAATCCCTGATATTGTAACTGTGTGTGGGGTAATAACATGTCAGAAGCACTCTTTTAGTCAATACCAAGTGTAAAATGCACTATTATTAACTAACCTCATCATATATCACTATACTATACATTTAAATTCCCAGAACACATTCTCCTCGCATATCTGAAAGTTCACCTCCCTTGACCAGCATTTCATTATTTTCCCTAATTAATTCACCATTAATTAACTCAAGAAGCAGCAATCACTGTTCTCTGCTTCTATGAGGTAAACTTTCTTAGATCCACTGATACTTCAGTCCTGCAATACTTGTCTTTTGGGCTTAGCTTATTTTAATTAGTATGATAACTTCTGGGTTCATTATTACATTCACAGATGACAAAATTTCCTTCTTTTTAAGCACAGAAAGGGTAGAGAGATAGACATAGAGGTGAAGACAGAGAGATATTGAGGACCTACCCTGGCTTTTCTGTGCATGTTCTCTACCTGTCTATCCACACACTAAGGTTTTTCCCACATCTCAGCTTCTGTGACTAGTGCTGCACTAGACAAGAAAGTAAAAATGTCTCTGAATTAATTTGTAGAAGAAGCCGTTTAGATGAGCAGTTTTCCAAATTAACAGCAAAGTCAACTGACATGAAAGTTAAAGATGGAGCAAAAGTTACCTGGTTATCCTCTTAAGTATAAAAGAATATTATGTAAGTCATTAAGAAGACAAATATCAAAACTAAGCATTTTAATCATGAAAGAAAATAAATAAAAGGAAAACACTGGAAATTTTGGAAGGTGTTAACCATCTCTGTTATTTGCAATGACAGCATGAGGGATATTTGCCTATATCCAAATTCATCAAATTTATTTTGAATTTATACATTAAATATGTGCAGGTTTTTGTTTTTAAAAATCATGACTACACATAGTGCTAGGTACTTTTCTGATGCTATGATACAATACCATGACCAAGGCAACTTATAAAGAAAGAATATGTTTAGGCTTGCAGTTTAGGAGGAAGTGTCCATCATGGTAGGGAAGGCATGGAATCAGACAGCAGAAGTGGAAGCTGAGAAATCACATCTTCCACTGCAAACACAAGCAGAGAACAAACTGGAAATGGGGCAATTCTATAAACTGTCAAAGCCTACCTTAATGACATGCTTTCGCCTGTAAGATTCCACCGTCTACACTGACCCAAAAAGTGCCAGCAACAGGGACCCAAGTATTTAAGTATCTGAGCCAATAGGGTACGGTTATTATTCAAAGCACCACAGGTAGTGCATCGATTTTCAACACTAAGTCTTATCAGATGATTTTGAAAAGGTAAGTAACTCCCAGTTGATGTATTATAACCCAATCTTCCTAGACCTTGACAGTGAGTAAAGCTGTAATTAACTTCTAGTGAAAATACCAAAAACCATGGCTACGATAAAACCTTAGCAATTATCTCACGACGCCCATCGGTTTGTATCTACAAATAATATCTTATTTTCTATTTTTTTAAAAATCTTTATATTCTGAGTTCTTAGTTCTTTACCCTAGAAATGTATCCGCAGAACTTAATTAGGTCATTATCCCTTCCACAATCCTAACATCTGCAGCTCAATCGAAAGACTGCAGACTTGTTATTCGACAATGCAAACATTCTCAAGTGTGTACACAGTGATAAACATCCATTAACTAATCAGCACATCAGAGAGGAGATACAGGGGGGATAAAAGGAAACAACAATCAAGAAAAGCAATTTTAAAATGAGAGGGAATGATTAGGTAGAAAATTGACTTCTAATACTCTGGGGTAGAAAATACATTTTGGCTTGTTTTTCAATGCATATATTTGAAATCTTTATCATTGAGTTTTCCTACACCTTTGATCTAAAAAATTATTTCCTTAATTGTGCAAATGATTCCCTCCAAAGTATCATATTGATGCATTATTTTCTAAATGAACTTTGTTATTGAATCAGCATACAATTGATGGGACATAGAACAAGAGCACCATTGCTTACGTGACCTTGGAAGGTCTACTTAAGATTTTCCTCTTCTCACCTGCCAAACAGCAGCAATGATCCCTGTGAGCTGTGAGGGTTATGGAATTGTCAGTCGAAAAGGTGTTAACATGAAAGAGTTATGCACTTACTATGAAGAATGCAGGTCAAACACTTCCCCACAAGTATTAACAAGTTGTTCCTTGTTCTTGGTTTTGTTTTCATTACTCATGACTTTGAATTTAGATTTTTCCCACATTTTCTCAACTCTAATAACAAATGTGTTTCTTACCTTAATCTATGAACAAACATACCATTTGCGCTAGGCTTATTTTCCATATCTTAATCTATTGTGTATATAAACAGGATCTTGTCACATGCATTTATGGTAAACACAGATTGTAAAATTCAAGTTTTAGACACATGTTGAACTGGATGCTTCAAATTTTAACACTACAGATTTATGAACACTATTGACTAACATCAACAAATACTAGTAAAGAAAACTCACACCAGACAATTGAGTGGAAACTGATTTTGTTCCTAAATTATTTGCATGCATGAAAATTAAAGCACACAGACTAAATCCTGATAAAACAGTTATTTCAGCTAGGACAAAGTGGTATTAAACTACCTGTGTTTACTAATTACTTTTAGCCAATGGCAAAGTCAACTTTCTCCTTTTTTAAGGCAAGAGCTAGTTTTACAACTTAGGAGTACATGCCCCATCATGTACTGGGCTCCTAATAACTTTAGAAAGTGCAGGCAGAGGCTCTAACTTCCCTTACCTTTCAAGGCAGGTCCTTGACTAAGACAATCTCAGGCAATAAAACTGACAAGAGGCTTCTGAGTAGATTTGCATCTTTAAAAAGGACAGAATTAATTTACAATTGCAGATTTTGAAAACAATTGCTCCAAGAGACCAAGAGTCAAGGAAAACTCCGGTCTAAAGTTAGATGAAAGGAAGTATTGGAGCTATCTTCTCTTCTCTATTGGTGTAAAATTTTAAGCCAAATTTAGCTTGTCTTCCAATAATAAATAATATGGATGGTAGGCAAGAAAGGCATCAATAACCACAAAGTAAAAGCCACAGCTCAAAGGTGATAAGAACTATTTTGTTCTGAGGTCATTTTGAGTAGCCATGGCCAGGGAACAAAGATTTGTGTTATCGCAAATTCCGTGTTCCAACATGGAAGTCATTTCATGAAGTTTTCATAGTTTTACAGAACATGAAAGTCATAAATCAAGGTAAACATAAATAAATTGGTGGAGTCATAAGAGGGTTTTATTGCTGTGAAGAGATGCCATGACTGCGGCAACTCTTATGACAGAAAACTTTTAACAGGGCTGTCTTACAGTTCAGAGGTTTAGTACATTACCTTCTTGTGGGAAGCATGAGAGCACACAGGTAGATGTGATGCTGGAGAGGTAACTGAGAGTTCTATGGCAGGCAGGCAGCAGGAAGAGAGTGGCCATCAGGCCTAGCTTTAGTTTCTGGGACCTCAAAGTTCACTCCCAGTGACATATGTCCTCCAACAAGGCCACACCTACTCCATAAAGGCCACACCTGTAACAGTGTCATTCTCTGAGCCTATGGGGGCCATTTTCTTTGAAACCACTACAGTGAGTATTCAGAGAGGAGGTTACAGCAAGATGGGGGAAGCTGGTCTATAGGTCCAATATGCTATCCAATGACATTCTTAGCTTTAAGGTTGGTGAGGGCTAGTGGTCTGCTAAGCTAGTAGATTCAAAATATACATAGGAAAATTGGAGCTTAGAGATAAAAGTAGAAATGTAATGGGGAAAAGAAAAGTGTCACTGGGAGTGTGAAGAAACTATTTTGTGAGAAAGAGGACAAATTTCAAAATACTTTAGTTGATATAGATATCGATAGATACATATAAAACTATATTTTAGTGACATTTGTGTAAGCAAGAAATGAAGAAATAAATTATCAAACCAACCAAGGCAGGAATCATTATGGTAGGAGTGGGGACGGTGAGGTTTAGGAGTAGAAATGTATGGAAGGAGATGTCTTAGTTTCTTGACCTGGATCATGGTTATAAAAGAGTACACCTTTTACAAAGAGTATAACTCATTACAACTGTGCATTTTGTGTGATCTCATGGATTTATATAATATTTGATCACTGATAGAATAACGTCTCTAAAAGATTAGTAGTAATCAGGCCAAACACAATTAAACAGATTTCTCTTCTTTGGTTGCTCTCGGAGCCTGTAAGATACTAGTACACATTGTGAATGTTTGGGACAGTGATTTTTCTTGCAACATTTAACAATCTAATTTGGCCAAGGATCCCTTTTTTCCCAAAACACCTTTAAACAGTTCTCAAGACACTAGTGTTTCCTGATTCACAGCTCAGGAAATGCTCTAATTTATATAATAGTGTGGAAAACTGGTAACTTGGGTCCTTTAAATATATATGTTTCCTGCGTATGTATGCACACACACACACACACACACACACAGAGAGAGAGAGAGAGAGAGAGAGAGAGAGATCCAAATGCCAGTTGTTTAATAACAATTTAACTTCCTGAACACACAGTAGAGACTATATTAAACATTTTATGCTTACCAATAAGAAATTATATTAAAGTTCATAATATTCCACTTCTTATTGGTCAGTTATTATCTTCAGTGACGAGAATTTTCCTCTCTCGGTCCTTAAAATATAATACTTCAGTAAGAACAATGAACCCATGACTTTATAGGAAATACAAAATTAATATCAACATAATTGAAATCTCACAATTTTATAGTTGTGTAACAGAGCTCTGTTATATGCTGCAAAAACCAACAGGTAGAAAAAGCTCATTTAATATATTTAGTAATTGTGGCATGTCATCATCATGCTAGATGAAAAGAAACCCTAGAGAGACACAAGAATTCAAACTTACCCTTGCAACTAAACACTGAATGGTCCATCAAGTAGCTAAACAAACATGATTGCCCAGCATAAATTAAAAAAAAAAAATACACTGTATAGTGTAAGTGTCCCACCTCCTTCTTTTAAAATTCCACATTACAATGGCCACTGTCCTTGTTAATGCAGAAATTCACATGGTGAAATCATAATGAAAGTCTTTTTAAATGTGACTCAGCTATTATAAATTTTGAAGTTAAGTACATAAAAGTTTGAGTCTATCACTATGCTTGAGTGAACCTGGGTATCACCTATGAGGGATGTGCTTTTAGTGATGAGATTCTTCTGTCTTTGGATAAGCAAATCTCTGGTGTCACATTACAAATATGGGCAATTTATGGTTAGGTATCACTTAATTTTACTAAGGTAATATTAAGTACTAATGTTGGGCAAATGGCAGATTCAGACTAACGTTTTTCCTTCTTCCTAAGTTCAAAACACTAGCATGAGTCAGAATCTAGACTAAAAAGAAAAAGACATGAAAGAAGAAAAATACTTTTTTTAATTTTATAATTAATTTAATTTTACATATCAGCCACGGATTCCCCTGTCCCCCCCCCCCCCCTCTTCCCCCTCTCCCCCCCCCCCCATTCCCATCTCCTCCAGGGCAAGGAATCCCCTGGGGATTCAGCTTAGCCTGGTAGATTCAGTCCAGGCAGGTCCAGTCCCCTCCTCCCTTCACCCAGGTTAAGCAAAATGTCCCAGCATAGACCCCAGGCTCCAAAAAGCAAGCTCATGCACTAAGGACAGGTCCTGGTCCCACTGCCTGGGGCCTCCCAAACAGTTCAAGCTAATCGACTGTCTTACTTATCCAGAGGGCCTGATCCAGTTCCATGGGGGCTCCTAGAAAAATACTCTTTAGGAAGACAAAAGGGTCAAAACGGGAGGAACAATAATCCAGTAACAAGAAGATGGTCAAAGTATTACACACATGAATGAAAAGGCCACGATGAAACTATTTTTGTATAATTATTTTACACCAATAAAAACAGCCATTAAGAGAAAATGTTACGTGCCAGGCCATGGTGGTGCACGCCTTTAATCCTAGCACTCGGTAGGCAGAGCCAGGCAGATCTCTGTGAGTTCAAGGCCAGCCTGGTCTCCAAAGCGAGTTCCAGGAAAGGCACAAAGCTACACAGAGAAACCCTATCTCGAAAAACAAAAAAACAAAACAAACAAAAAAACAAACAAACAAAAAAAAGACTTTTACTGAGTGTGTTCTAAATGCAAGGAACAAAGCTGGAATTGTAGGTCAGTGGTAGAGTGCTGGTGTATCATGCTGAATGCCCTAGGTTCAATCCCCTGTAAAGCCCAGAGGGAAGGGACATAAGCTATTATGTATACTTACCACAGGTTATACAATCTAATAAAGGAAGACATGGTTCCTGCTCTCTGAGAGTGTGAAGTCAAGTGAGAACATCAGAAGCAAAGAAACAAGCAAGTCGTCGATAGGCAGTGAATGCAACAACTATGAAATCACAGTGCACCTCAGAGGCTTCATCTGTAGGCTCCTACTTGAAGCTTTGCAGATAAAGAGACATGCCTATAGAAAATGTCTTCTAGCCTGGTGCTTCAGGAAGGAGAAGGGTTAACGAAGCAACAACAGGACAGAGCATCCTAAGGTGCAAGGGGAGGAGGATGTCCAAATGCTCAGGGCCTAAAGAAACAGGAACTTTGAGGTACGTGGAAAACAGACCCACCAGTTGGCCAAAGCCCAAATGGGAGGCGATTGGTGTAGAAGACAGGAAAGAGATGAGGAGAGGGGGGGACTCGTCCTCAGTGGGCCACTGAAGATTTACATGCAGCAGTTTGCTGTCATTTCCCCTTGAACTCAAATAGCCGTTCTGCAAACTTAATAAGCTATTCTTTTTTACCCAGCACATGGTTTCAAGAACAGCTCTAAAATTATCTCACTTCTCACTCCGTACTTGCAAATTGAAAGCAGCATGAATGAGCACGTGTCTCTTAAGCCTAAAAGGAAGATGGGGAACTGAACAGAAACAGTAATGAACATGAAGTATTAAACCCATGGACACAGGAAGGGCCTCTGCATTTGTACTTAGAAACGTGTGTTAATATTAATCTAATTATTTCAGCATTTTGCACAAACTGCCAGCATTATCTATTTAATGGATTTAATTTTATTTCTGGCCAAATCAGGTCCTTTAATTAGAAAACATGTGGAGTATCGCTTTCATTACAGCATAAAAAGCCTTTAATCTCAGCACCAGACTAATAACATGGTGCTGTTATTGGTGCAACATTCAAAATTCATCTGCAGACAAAGCATGCAGCTGAAATTTACCACAGTATTAGGACATCTAAGGAGGCACCTGAAGTTACCAGGAATGATTTCACTTTGCTCTTTTAGGTGTATTCCTTTTAAAAGTTGAGTTTGTTAAGAAATGGTGCAAGGGAGGCTGGTGTCATGGTTTCAGTCTCCATAGGCATGATTTAGTTTCTCTGAATTAAAAATCAAGTCCAACATTATGGCGATATTGTAGCTTCAGGGGGAAAAAAACTGAACTGGAGAAAATTTGTGCCTGATTTCACTTCTGTTTCTCATTAGGCATTACTTCTCCCTAGTGGTAAACAACAGAAGCAGTTGTTTCTGTAGAGGGCAGGTGGCTTTGTCTTATTTTAGGACATTTGCAAGTGACTTTAGAGCTGTATCTAATAGAAACAGAATAATAGGGATCTAATATGGAAAAGCAACGTCTCTAACTCTTTCTTGAACACAATAGTTTTTCAAAATAATCCACTGACTTTATACACTCACATTCCAAGAACTTGATACCCTTTCTACATTTTTGATAAATTGTGTCTAAAAATATATTGATATATTTTTAATCCAACATCTCCTTTGCTATGATTAATATCCTAAGTATGAAAGTTCCTTATATCAGAATAAGTAACCATGGAGTTCTCAGCACTCCATCTATATCACACTTGCTTCCCTCAGGGTTCAGAGAATACCTTAGAAGAGGTGGAAAGATTCTGGAAGACACAAGTGCAGTGTCTTCTGGACATGACAGGACCTTTGCTTCCAGAAACTCACAGCAACTGTAGCACAAGGTCAAGTCAGTCAGCATGCTAGCATGGTGTGGGAAGAGGCCCGTAGTTCCCCACCCCCAGCTGTGGAACTATTAGCAGCTGATTGTTGAAAGAAAGAGTTTTCTCCAGAGGTATGACCACTGGTAGTCAATCATACAACAGTGGGTGGCCCCACATCCAAATTAATATGGGCAACACAAATTGAACTCAATGAGTTAAAAAATAAAAAGAAGAGGATATGAAGTTGAGAGGAAGAACTTAGGAGTCAGGGAAGAGCAAGAGGGTGGTAGTGAGAGGTAGATGTGATCAAATGCACTGTATACATGGATGAAAGTATTCATTTTCATAGCAATATCAAATCAGAATAAACATTTTTATTATGATAGTTTCTACTATTACTGAAATATAAAACATCAATTAATTAAGATTCAAAAGCCCACTATTTTCAAGATCCATACCAAGAAGTGGGATGGGGAATCCAGACTCAGTCCTTTAGACTGTCAACAGCATAGCTATGTAAATACAGTAGGAGCATCAAGTACTTTCACATCTGAAGTATGCACAGGACAACATGAAAATGGGAATAAAGACGATTTGTGCTCCATGGTCTCAGTTAATTCTAAAGCAATAGCATATCTCTACTATAATTCACTTAATATTTTTTAATTAAATCACTTGTCTTTTTTTTATTTGAAATTATTTGAAATAAATATACTTTATTTCAAAATGGAAACATTTCTCTACTGCCAATGAGAAGTCAAACATTAAAATAAGTAGGCATAAATGAGAAAATGCATGGAAACTTAACCCTGTTCATCTCTGATGCACCCAAGGTTGTCCCCTTTTCTGTGATTCAAAAATCGCATTGGTGAGTAAACTTTGCTGCTTAAATAAGAATTCAAAGCAAGGTTTAAGCCACAGCAGGAAAATTCATCAAGATGACCGCTCATTAAGTCCTTGGCCATGATCAGGTGCATCTGTCTAGAAGTCAACCTGCAAGCTCTTCTGGCTGATCCTTGATTTACACAAAACAAACTCTAGGGAAATGGTTTTCACAGCCAAACTGCTTAGGAAGATCTCTGCACAGGTCCAGCACACTCTCTTTTACTTAAACTTTAGTATTTACAATCTTTTAAAAATACTTTGCATACAGCAAATTTTGTTTGATAAAATCAGGAAGTCACAAGATAGTTAAGTTTAAACTATTTAAAAGTACAGAGGCAAAACACCTCTTTCGGCACTCTGTTTCCACCTTACAGGAGTAGTCCATACATTTTTGTTATACTTCTTAATGTTTTTCTAACTTATTCAGTAGGATCTATATAAAATATATATGATATATAATAAGATAATAAGATAAATATGGATTCAGATATATATATATATACATAGAGACAGAGATAGAGATAATTAATAGACAGATGGAAGTATATACAGAGGAGTATTATTTTATCAAAAAGAGTCTCTAATTTTTATTTTCAAAATTATCTTAAACTAAGTATAGCAGTACATACCTTTAATCCCAGCACTCAGGAGGAAGAGGTGGGAGGATTTCCAGGTGTTTAGGCCAGTCTTATCTACAAAAGGGAATTTCAGTTAAGCCATGTCTGCACAGTGAGCCCCACCTCAAAAACTAAAATAAATAAATAAATAAATTTGTTTATTGAAAATTTTACAACCACTCATCAATCAGAATTAGGAAATTTGGTAGTTTCAGTCATAGTATCAATTTAAAAACATATAACATATTTTATTAGAAGAATATTGATATCTTGATCATGTAAGTCTTACATTGTAAGACTTGCCCCATTGCTTACGTATTTGAACATAGTCCAGATGGTGGTGCTCTTTGGGAGGCTGTGGTACCTTTGGGTCAGAGGCATAGGTGGTAGAGGTTACTAGGGACCAGCATTTGCACAATAAAGCCAGGCCCTGCTTCCAGGCCCGTTCTCTGCTTCCTGGTTGGCCACTATTTTGTGACCTGCTACAATATTCACCCATGAACAAGGACTGAACCATGCCTATCACCATGTGTTCACTGCCATGATGGTCAAATCCTTAAGCCAAACAAGTCCTTCCTCTCAGAAGGTGTTGCTGCTAAATATCTTGCCCCAATGGCAAGAAAAGAAACTAACACAAGTGAGAAAAACACAGCCTAACTCAGAGCTTGTTTTTAATCTTTTGAGAAAGAGTTCTTCCTATATGAGAAACTTTAGCATTTACCAGACTGTTTTGTAGAATTTACTTATTTTTGAATGTATTATTATTTCTTTTCTTATTTTACACATGATTACTGGTATAAAGGCTAATACTTCAGATGTTTATTATGTAGAGAGAACTCTTGCTAATCTCATTAGTTCTAATAAATTTAGCAAGTATTTCTTAAATTGACACTTAAAATTGTACAAGCCTTTGATGTGCTAGAGTCTTTTATTTTCTAAGAATATGTGTATGTCATTTAAAATAGCTTTTTTCTGATAATTGACTTTGTTTTAGTTTTAACTTTATAAATTTGGTAGTTTGACTAGCCCACTAATAAACCAGTACACATGAAAAATGTCTTCCTTGTCTTTAAATGTATTGTGTATGTCTTCAATATTTCCTGACAGCCTCATTTCACCTTTCAGTTTAGTTCACGCTCAGTCTTCCATGTGATTATTGCATGTAATTCCTTACTTTCTCCAACATTTTACCTTCTGAATCCTTGGGTAATCACCTTGACCCATATTGCAACTGAAAACAGAAACAATTAGGACAAAAGAGTTTATTTCTATAAATATCTACCATGCTGCTTTCAGGGATGGCTGAGTATTACTGTCTATTTGTTTTCTTCCCATTCTTTTCTGAACATCCACTGGACAGACAGGTTTTCATCCCATGCTACATTGAAACCTGCTGTCAGTAAGGGCACTGGAAATCTCCCTGGCTTAAAATTAGATGGCAGAGCTTCATTTCTCTTCTTTTTTAACCAGCAGCAACACTCCACAGTTGAATGCTTTTTCATTTGCTGTGCACTGTTTCCACTTAGCCTCAGATGGATCACTCTCCACACTTTCCCCTCCTGCCTCACTTCTCTTTCTCCTTTTTGGGCTCTTCTTCCTCTCCCAGTACTCTAAAGTTTGAGGCTGCATGACTGAGTTTGCACATACCCCTTTTTCTTTCCAGATTAAACGCTTTTCATAGGTTCAGTGTGTGTGTGTGTGTGTGTGTGTGTGTGTGTGTGTGTGTGTGTGTGTAAACACTTTATAGATAGCTATGGATGATATAGATTAAAGAGATGCAATGTTATAGACATTGGTCATTTCTACTACACTCTACTGTTACTCGCTGGCCTCCTAATTTCTCTCTCTGCTGTTACTCACTGGCCTCCTAATTGCTCTCCTTGCTTCTATTCTTTCCTTTTTGCCCCATACAGTGAGATTTAAGAAATAAAAAAAGAACACTTTATGCCACATCTGTGGTCTTTCTTTACCCAAGAATGAAATCTGGAGTCTTTTCATGTGTCATATCCTCCATCTATCCCTTAGTCACTCTGTTCTACCTGCACTGACTTTGTTGATGGTTCTAGATAAACAATGGTCAGTGCTGATTCTGGGCTTCAATGCTTGTCATCTCTTCTACCTGGAAGTATCTCCCTTTCCATCATGGCCCCTTTACTCACCTCACTCAGGTCTTTGCTGAATGTCCTGTCTCTTAATCACACCGTCATGATGCATGACTCTTACCCATGGCCCTCATCACCAACTCAGTCACTCACTGTCATTTACTTACCATTTTTCTCCTTTGTTGAATATCAGTTCAACAAGAACAGCCACTGAATGACAAGCATTAGTCAGTCGATACCTGTGAGTGGGTGTTTGAAACAAAGTTGAATAAAATCAGTAGTAATTGCTACCATTTCTGTCTTTAGTCAATTCTGATAAAATTCACCTTTCTGGGTCTTCTTTCATGTCCACTTAATTGGTTACATTTAATTTTTTACTAATAGTTTTCTTTCTCTAATTGATTAAGTTTCATCAAACACAGTTGTGGCCCATGGTATTCCATAAAATTAGTGTTCTCTCTTAGCCTCAAAACTAGTTATGTTGGGAACTTCTAACATTATCCTTACCTTGTAGAAATAAATTTTCCTTGTCCACAATGCATTGTTACTTGACAAAATTGAGGTTTGGCTTCCTAATTTCCACTTTAGAATTTTTTATATACATCAAATACAAACTTATTCTATGCTTTCATTTTATGAAAAGCTTTTTAGAATTTTCCAGTTCGAGTTACATTTTTTAAACTTTGTAGTTGCTTTATAGAAATGTATTAGGCTGTCTCTTGAGAGCCTTGGGTAACTGAATCTTTATTGTGTGAGCTCACTGAATGTGCATCCAATAATTTCACTGGATGTCTATGAAGTGTCTAAAAATCAGATCAAGCCACTGAGATTTTTAAAGAATCAACTCTGAATTTTGTGTTAATTCAATATATTTAACTTATATCTAAAGCCTTAGTCCAAGTGGTCTATGGGGGCTGAGACCAAACACCAAGCACGGCTCCAGCCTCAACAAAAGAATATATAAAAATAAGTATTTATGTGCTTAAAGTTTTAATATTTGTCTTTTATCTAATATACACCTGATATCATATAATATGGATCTTTTTGTAAGCTGGCTTTATTGCCCCATTTCTATTATTTTCTTTCTAACTTGCTACATAGTTGCTATTCCGAACAAAAATAACAAACACTATTTCTAAAGGTATCCCAGGAAAATGTTGATTTTTATGATTCTAGATTCATTTTTATGAAATGAATTAATTAAATAGTAATCTGAAGCTATTCATATTAATCATGATACATTACGTGTAATTTAAAATACCTACCTTTTTAAATTGGTGGAATAAACCATTTCTTTCACTAGGCAGTACCCTTTCCAGATCACTGGATCTGATTTGGAATTTAAAAACATAAAACAAACAAACAAACAAACAAAACACAGATGGTGCTGTGAATTGGTCCAGATGTTGCACTCTACGATACCAGTCAGTGAACAAACCACATTTTACGCTGTTCTTCTTTGGGAGGCAGTCAAACTACACAAGTCAGCTTTTAAAACTAGAATATGTAAAAGCCCTTGAACTTGAGTCCAGATTAGTACATTCTGCTCAAGCATCCTTGTGATTTGGGAATTGGTTTGCATTATGGAAACCCTACTTTTCTTTTGCAAGCATGCCATAAGTTTTATTTAAAGAAAGCTACCCAGAGCTCAGTGGATACTGAGAAGAGCACTTTGAATACTTTGAATACAATCTCCATTATTAGCCTTTGTGCTGTATGCCTCTAAATGAAGCATAGCATGACATAATAGGCAGATCAGCCACAATTAAGCCCCTGAATTAAAGGCAAGAAATGAGACGTTTTGACAGCTCGGAACATTATGTTTCATGGGCTCAGTACACAGCGTGGTAACACAGGTGTTCCTGTAATTGCAATACAAAAGAAGGATTCGGAGCTCTGTGGCCTCTTTGGAGTCTCTTGTGTGATGAGATGTGAAGATCAGGTGTTGGTATTGTATCCTTGTCATTAAGGGTAACACAACTGAAAACATTTCAGAGTTTGTGCTGACCTGATACAAATCAAGGGTACCTGTGGGGCTTCTTTTTCATGGGGCCTAAATTTCTGTATGGATACCTGTCTTTCCACAAACATCGAATAAAAGTATTTAATGGCCTTTCTAAACAAAAGATTCAAAATTTTTTAAATATCTTCTTTGCAGTTTTTCATATTTGCCCTTCTCATATTAAAATGTATCCAAATTCTGCCATTTTCTTAGCTAGCCTATGAAAGTGATGCTCAGTGATAGCACTGATATGAGAAAGAATGTGTTTCCTTATTCCTTTCAGTAGAAGAAAGAATGGAAGGCAGTGGAAGAGGAGAGGAAGTGTGGCCCTTTGCGGCAGATTGTGATCATTATGCTTATGAACCACACACCATTTGATGTTCTGTGATAGAGAGCAGTTGTTGTTCGGGGATCTCTGGGAATACATTGGATCCCAAGAGCAAGGTTCTGGAAAGTACTGAGAAAACAGCAGATGAAAGTTAAATCTGTTGGGAGAATGCAAATGACACTCACAAAGTGCAGATGTGCACAATGCTGTCATCTGCTGAGAGCATCCATGTATAAATGGGGCAGAGAACTGCATCTGAGTACAGAAAGGCAGTGGAGGAGCCTCAGAGCCGGTTCCACTTCCAGCTGTTCCTGCTGAAGGAAACCTGTAGTCAGAACTCCCAGAGCCGTCTTCATCTGCCCAACAAGGTAGCAGGCACCCCAAGGACTAACTCCATGAGGACTCCCTCGGCTTGTGTTATCCATAGCAATAAACCCAAGCCTTAGGATAGCATTTTTAATCCATAGAGGAAAGTAAAGTCTCAACTATACTCAACGATGTTTTAAAGTCATTGGCAATGTACCACTGATTATTTATGAGAATATAGGAGACATTCCCCAGGTACTCTGGAACCACCCCAGTTCTCTCCTGTAGCTTGTATTTGTCAAGAGTAGCTACAAAATGCAGTGAAAACAGCACATTGTTGAGGTAGGAACAGAGTGGCCTAGCACTCGAGCAAGTTGTCTATAGAATCATCTCCTTTCAAACAGGGATTTTGATGATGACCTAAACAGTAAGGATTTGGTGCACATGAAATGACCCACACCAGGTAGTTATTAACAACCACAATACCTTCCCATGGGAGGCCTTACCTTCTTGTAGGAGGGATTGGTGATGGGTTGGGAGGGGGAGGCTGGGAGGGCAGAGGAGGGAAGAGGGGGATCTTTGACTGGTACATAAAATGAATAAAAAAATTACTTAAGGAAAAAATAAAGATTCTTAAGTTATCCCCCCAACTCCTTGAGCAGGTTATCCATCAGCACTTGAGCCCTGTGATTCACATGACCCTCATATCAATACAGGTAAGATTTTTAGTGTCCTTCATCTGATGAGCAAGCTGGGTGTGCCCAGTGGAATATCTACCCATTCTGGTCAGTTTATTTTAGCCTTGCAAGACTCTCTCCCAAACTTCAAAGCTTATATTAACCTCTGCTGTGTAATAAGCCCATTTCATTAGCTTACTGTGTGTATGTTAATGGAAGGTCTCTGTTTCTGTGAATTCAGACAAGGTTTCTTTTTAATTTTCAGAGTGAATCTGAATCATAGAGCATGAGGTATGTAGCAAAAGGCTGCAATTAAACCATAAAGCACAGTAGCATTTTAGAACTATTACTTATAAATTGGAAAAGAGCCTTTATCTGACTCTTTAAGGGATATCTATATGAAGAAGACATTGCCTGCTGCTTATGGCAGTTTTATTCTTTAAGTGAAATTGATAGTATGCATCACTTTCATTTCTACAGATGCTACCTTGGTTCTGCACAGCTTCTCTACACTGAAGGCACAATCTATGCTTCTGATCTAAGAACTGCACTCAAGCAAGTTGTCTATAGAATCATCTCTTTTCAAACAGGGATTTTGATGATGACCTAAACAGTAAGGATTTGGTGCACATGAAATGATCCATACCAGGTAGTTATTAACAACCAATGCTGATTAAGCCTATTGAAAGTTTTAAGTCCTTTTTATTAATGGCCAGACCAAAAGCAGACTGAGTGTCTTGGTGCCCAAGCTCAGGAGTATAGCATTTTTAAAGACAAAAACCATAATTACATCAGTGCTCAAGAGGAGGGAGGTGTTACGTTAGTGAGGGATTTAGAGTTGCCTAGTAACATCTGCTTTGCAAGGCCCAGTAGTATCTTCCAGACACTATACAATATGTTTGGACCATGATCAAGGTCATGGACAGTCCCAGAAGCATCAGCAAAGGTAAATGTGGCTGTTGGGGATGGAAGGCTGAGAAATGACCAGGCAGGCACAAAATAACATTGGGACAAGGATGGCACTACCTTAAGTCATTTCACAAGAGGCACCCTACCCCCTCACACTAAAGATTAAATTAGTAATTTTATCATATTTTTGGCTATTGAATATTCCTAATTCTGAAGCATAATTTTAGAATAATTTCTGTGATAGAATTATTTCACTGCCAACTTTTCTCTTACTGCCTATAATTGTGGCCCATAGAAGCAGAACATAGGGAAGAAAGAATGCCAGCTGGAAAGAGCATCCGGTACAAGAAATGTTGAAACCCTTCTTTAAAACCTTGTGTCTCCTCAGCCCTAAATGGGATGTCTCCACCAAATCCCTCCCCTCAGAGTTCATAGAACCCTTCAGAAGAGGAGGCTGAAAGAGTATAAGAGTCAGAGGGGATGGAGGACACCAGGAGAACAAGGCCCTCTAAATCAACTGAGCAAAATTCATATGAACTCACAGAGACTGATACAGCATACACAGGGCCTACACAGGTCTTGTCTTGGGGTTTCTATTCCTGCAATGAAACACCATGACCAAAAAGCGAGTTGGGGAAGAAAGGGATTATTTGGCTTACACTTCAGCATTGCTGTTCATCACTGAAAGAAGTCAGGACAGGAGCTCAAACAGAGCAGGATCCATACAGAGGCCATGGAAGGAGGCTGCTTATTGGCTTGCTTCCCATGGCTTGCTCAGCCTATCTTCCTTTTTTTTTCTAAATTAAGAAATTTTCTTTATTCATTTTACATACTAACTGTAATATGAATCTTAAAGAGTCTTATTAATAAAATCAAACCTGAGCCAGGTATTGGGGTGAACACTGGAAGATCAGAGAACCAGAACAAGTCACAGCTATCTCACCTCACCAGATCCTCAGCTGGTCTTGTTTCCTCAGACTGGAAGCCTCTGAGTCCACATCCAGAATGGGTCTCAGCTGAACTGCTGCTAGAAGCCTGAATGCTTAACCAGCCACATGCTTCTAGTTTCTGGTCCTCACGCCTTATATACCTTTTTGCCTTCTACCACCACTCCCTGGGATTAAAGGCTCACTTTCTGGGATTAAAGGCGTGAGTCACCATGCTTGGCTGTAGCCTTGAACAGATGGATTTCTGCCTCTGAAATGCTAGGATTAAAGGCGTGAGTGCCACCATTTTCTAGCCTCTGTATCTAGTGGCTGTCTGTTCTCTGACCCCAGATAAATTTATTAGGGTACACAATATTTTGGGGAATACAATAACACCACATTTCCCCTCTTTTGTCTAAAATTTAAAAAAGCTTATAACTAATACATGAAAAATTATATCCAGTAAGTATATACAATATACACGGTCAAGATTACATTAATGATGTCTAGTCCATTAACATTTGACAGATT
>CABHPR010134866.1:30192-51449 GCA_902168415.1 Peromyscus melanophrys
ACCTATTTATCCTATTATTTCTTTATCTTTTTTCTCAGAGTAGATTCGATGATCTATCTCATATCTATATTCTCTTTTTCTTTTTGCTTTCTAGGGGTGAAGATATCTTTAGGGAATCTTGAAAAGAAATTTTTTGGGTTAATTGTCAAGTCCTGTATCATTTGTTCAGTCTCTGCATATTGAGAAAGTGCAGGGCTTGTCTCAAGTCCTTGTTCGAGTAGTCTGTCAGGCTGGATCATCTCAGCTAACCATCTCAAAATTGTCCTGACCAGTTTGTAGTCCAAAGCAGATCTTTCCGTGGTGTTAATCAGCTTAATGGCTTTGCCATAGTCCATGTGGAATCATCATTGTGGGCTCCTGTCATCCTTTTGAAGATTTCAAAGTCGCTCTTAGGTGTGGTCATGGTTCCCTGCAGATTTTTTTTTTTTTTTTTACCTCCTCTGTGGTTTGGAGTAATCACAGTCTGATAAATGTCTGTCTCTCAGAACCATGAATGTCCTTCCCTAGAAGAGAATATCTTCACAGCAATTTCTCCCCACCATTTGTCTTGCCAAACTTTTCCAAACTGACCTTTGTGGATGCTTTCTTGTAACACGATGGTCCTAGCAATTCTTCTCTGAACAAGCAGTAGTAAACCTTTTGTTCCAGGTAGCAGCATCATTGCAGTCACCAACACGATGAGAAGAAGCCAGCAACTCAGAGTAGTAGCCACTGCCTCCATGGTCCCACCACTGTTTGTGGCTCGGCCCTGGCCGAAGCTTCTCCTGAGCAAGTCTCCTAGGCCGGCCTGAAACTCGGGATCCTCCTGCCTCTGCCTCCTTCAGCAAATCCAACCAGAGTGCTGGGATTAAAGGCGTGAGTGCCACCATGTATCTAGTGGCTGTCTGTTCTCTGACCCCAGATAAATTTATTAGGGTGCACAATATTTTGGGGAATACAATACCACCACAACTAACCACATATCACCCTCTCATCCCTTCTCCTGCTCCCCTCTCAGGCTTCTCCCCAACCCACCCCCCATCCCTTCCTCCAAAAGAGTGGGGGCTCCCATGGGAAGTCAGCAAAGCCTAGTACATTCAGTTGAGGTGGGATCAAGCGCCCCCAGACCACCCCTCCCCCCGACATCAAGGCTGAGCAAGCTGTCCCCACCTTCTTCTAGAACCTATGACCAACAGCCCATGGATGGCACTGCCCACCATGGGCTGGGCTCTTCCCCCATGGATCACTAATTGAGAAAATGCCTTATAGCTGGATCTCATGGGGGCATTTCCTCAACTGAAGCTCCTTCCTCTGATGACTCTAGCTTGTGTCAAGTTGACACACAAAACCATCTAGTACAGGTCTGAAACAGGTCCCCAGCATATATTTCGTGGCTTCCAGTTTAGTGTTTTTATGGGATTCCTGAATATGTAAATGAGTGTGGCTCTGATTCCTGTGCCTTGGCTTGGGCTCTTTTTCTTCTATTGGTTTATAGTGTCCAACTTTGATATGATAGTGTTCGTTTTATCTTAGTATACAGAATGAGTGAATGAATGAATGAAAACCTAGCTACTAGAGTAAAGGTTAACAATTGAACTGCTAATTTACACCTGCTGAGAGAGAGAAGATTGTCCCCCCCCAATGGAGTGACACTGAATATATCCAGCACTCCAGGGCAGGCCTCGTGTTCAGGAGTAGTTGACCAACATAAAATGAATTCCAGCTTTTTGTGTGCTTTTATTTGGTTTGGTGGGGGTCTTTTGATTTGTTTTATTTTGTTTTCTTGGTTGAGGGGGTTGTATTGGGTTTTTGTTTTTATGAGAAAGAACTTAAAATTGGGTGTGTAGGAAAGGAAAGAGGATCTGAAAGGACTTGAGGGAGGGGACGAATATGATCAAAATATATTTAAAATCAAAAATTGTTCTAGATAATAAAAAATACAATTAAAAACACACAAAAACACTTGTGTCTTATCCACCAGCATGGAATTCAACAAACAGAGCAGTCACTGAGATGACGACATGAAATAAATGGAATTTGTTCTGCTTCTCCACTGCTCGGGGGTCATCAGTAGCACCTGAAGACCAGAGCAGACAACGTCCTGTGGTAGTTACAAAGGGCCACGGCTCAGCCTTTTAGAAGTCACCCACAGGACACTTGACTGGCCACTCTGTGCTACTCTGCAGGTGTCTAGGAGTAGGAAGTCACAACTGACTCCTCCTGATTTTGTCTCTTTCATGGAAGGAAGGCTTCTAGACAAAGTGACATGACTCATCTCATCCTCTTATTAATTCCTTGTCCCAACAGCAGTACTTTAATTACCGAAACAAACAGGAGAAATGATCCACAGACACTCTAACTCCTTTTGGTCTAATTGCAGACACACATACATAATCCTTTTTTTTAAATTCCATATCTTTAATTTTCAAGATTTCTGGTACTATGTGGAGCAACAGTGACGTTACTGGGCTTGACGTGGGACAGTGACCTTTGATGACTCGTTTTAGGATGTTAGTTTTTACCCACAGAAGGGGCATTTTTGTTCCTTTCTGCCTTGAGAGTCTTCATCTTTCATTTGGTACAGAATACACAGAAAGATCAAGGTTTCTATTTTGGTGGCACCTCAAAGACCGCAAAACTATATTTTCTAACAACTTTATGTTCGAACAGTTTCTGCCATCTGGAAGGTACTTCCTGGTTATTCTCATCTTTTCCAATATCTGTGTATCAGTCAAGCTGGTTTCTTGGTTTTTTGGGTTTTTTTTTTTTTAGTCTTAATTTCAACCACAAAATGTTTCACAGAGCAGCTGTGATATTTAAATAATGTAATATGTGTGAAAGCATTGTGCTCAGAGCCGGAGCCATCAGTACAATCTAGGTGTGACTTTCCTTTTCCATTTTAGTCACTCACGTCTACATTAATCTTCACCATATACTGCCATCTTCAACATAAAGTAGTACAGATTTCTAGAAACCCATATGATGGTATAGCTAAACACTCATACAACTAACCATGCCCTTTGAGACAAAAAATTTTTCTGAGAGAATCGATGTGGACTTCAAACCAAACTTATAAATATTTACACACTAAGATAGGTGTTGCCAGATGGTTAATAAGGAAATGACTAAGAAAATTGTGGCACAGCCACAGCCTGAATTATTTCATAGCATGCAAAATTATACTACAGAGTTTTTAAAGATAATACCAAGTATGTCTATATTTCTCCATGACCTGACCTCAGAGTGACCAATTCTTCTCTTGCAAAGTAATATGCGACTCTGTCTGCTGTTCTAGCTTATGCTTTTCTTAATATCTCATTTCTTTAGTATCCAAATTGAGCACTTGAAATTATTTTCTATCATTATAATCCTCATCATTGCCATCAACTTCCAGCATATTACATGTGCTGTTATGGTAGGTATTGTGCTATGAAGCTTTCCTCTGGACTTTACAACTCAAGGAATGAAGCCACACAACATAGTAAGAGCCCAATAAGTTTGTGGTGTAATTGAGTGACCATCCTGATGTAGTGTACAGAACAGAGGTCTAACTGTCAAGTTCATGTTCATGTACTGTCTTAATAAAGAAATGGAAAACTAATAAATAACCTCCACTCTAGCTACATCTAAATCGTCTACTTGGTGTTTCTCTTTAACCTAGGAGGCACAGTTATCTGGACAACTTCCCCAGTGTTTCTGATATTTTTTTTGTTCCGGGAACTAATCACTCTCTCCTGACTCAGGAAGACTATGACATCATGTGTTCTAAAACCGTGAAGCATGGAATCCGAGGAGATGGCTGCCTGGGTAAGGTGACTGCTGCACAAGCAAGCAAATCCAAGTTGGAATCCCCAGAACACACATTAAAAAAAAACTGTAAGCAGCGGCACTTGTCTATAATGTTACGGCTGATGAGGTGAAGACAAGAAAAATGTCTGGGGCTTGCTGGTCTAGTCTCAACAGTGAGCTCCAGGTTCTATGGAAAGCCCTGTCTCAAAAAAGAAGATGGAGAAGAAATTGAGTAGACACCTGATGTTAACTGTTGGCATCCATGTGGCTATACAAATAGATGTACACACACACGGGGAGAAGGAAGCAGACTACCAGGAAATTATCAGGCCACAGGCAGAGAAACAGTTCAGTGTAGCTGTACTCACCATTTGTATTGATATAGTACAAAACATTTTCTTTCCCTTGACACACACTCTGAAACCAACAGATGACTTCGAAAATTTCACAGAAGTCTGTGGTCAAGCTAAAGTATTAAACAATCAGATAATCAGTACAAATTTCATTACTTGCATTTTTTCTTTAGAGTTAGCATGAATAAAAAAAGGTTACCCCAAAAGATACGAAGACTAAAGTGTTATGTTTCACAGTTTGGGGAAGGCTAAATAAATTTGCCTTAAATTTTTCTGTTTGAAGACTTTAAAATCTTAATGATTCATTTCAACTACAGTGATATCAAACTGAAATCCACTCTAGAACATATTAGCTTTCTACATATTAATCTACACATTTGTCAACACATGTGATTAAACTATACAAGACAAAGAATATAGCACAATAAATTACTTTAATTTTATTAACTATGAGCAACTATTTTTAAATTCTACTTGAGCCTCTTTCTATTATTGCTCCACATCTGCAAATCTAAGAAAATGTTACAAAAATACTATGATGATCACTAACACACTGGTTAGAGCTGAGGTCTATAGGGTTATGCTCTAGAGTTCCTGCCTGTGGCAGAGGTATTATACTGTGCAACTTTCTGCTTCCAGGTCAGACTCAATTTACTCTACAACTAATCTTGTATTTCTCATAATTTCATTTATAGAACCATATTACTCATGAATGTTCAAAATGCTAGAAAACCTTTTTCATGTAAAGGACAATTCTGGAAAGAAGAAATTAGATTGAGATAATACCATGTGTTTGGGGGTTTGTAGAGCCTTTAAATAATTGACAAATCACCTTAATATTTGCTGTTGAATTACATGAAAATTCAGTGATTATAGAAAGCTTTTCCAGATTTTAATCTAATGAGTCAATCTAATGAAATATCTTCAAAGACTGAAATTCATTCAAAATCAGAGTAACTGGCTGATGGAGGTGAGTTTTTATATGTGCTCTAAGTATTAATGAAAATATTGATAAGATTTTCTTGATGAAGAGATTTTCATGACTTCCATTTTTTCCAAAGCAAGAAAGATTTTTGAAACAAGCTTTACTCATGCTTTTTAATCAGACTGTAAATCTTCTCCTTCTTCCAAGAAGCCACAACTTTCAATGATTTGTATTTCTTAAAGAATGAGCTGCAATGAAATGTCACCGTTGGAACAGGGTAATAGTAACCAAGCCAGATACCATTTTGTTAATTTATATCAAGAAGTCCAATTGCTTAGGAAAGCAAGTGTGCAAATCCATTATTCAGGATATGTCTACCTGTGGGCACATGTATCAGCAGTGAAAAACAGTGTGTTGTGAGATTGGTTGGCAAATGTGAATGCAGAAGAAAGATAGAAAGCCCTATGGTCTTTATACTGGCTTCACAAGCAATGACTACTATGTATAAGCTTTTGTAGGTGGATTCTTGGGCTTTTGAGACAATCTTCTTTCTGGCTCAAATGTTAGAGGTATATTTGTTATACCAGTATAAGTTATAATTGTATTTCACTTTGAATATAAATTTGTCATTTTTCTCCTTCAGATAGAATACAATGCCATAAATCATATTTTCAATTCATTTAATATTTGAAGTCTTTGTTGCATTTTTTTATATAGGCAATATCCAGCCAAGTATCTTCTTGGTATACCCTGGTATTCTATACATTTTTTATTGATACTGATAATGAAATATTTCTATAGATGGCTGATGGTTTCATTACATCATTAATTCTTAATTTAAATGTCAGATAACCTTAGGATGCAATAGCATTACAGATATTTGTCCTAGAAAAAAATGAATATAATGTATGTACACCACTTAAAGTGTTTGATGGGAAACTTAAATTTTGTCCCTCCAATACAGATCTCTCAAACTCTACCTTTTATTTCTAAACCAGATCAAAACTATACTTATTTTCAAAATGAGACAAAATTTAAGGTATAATATATAATTCAACTCATAATCTACCAAATAGAGTGAAGTCCTATGGCTGAGCAGCCTGTAAAATTGATTCTAGACTTATGTCATGTCCTGAAGAGCTAGTTTTGTTCCTAAGAAGGATGGGGATGAGCAAGACACCAAGGGTTTGATCTGAAGCTCTCAGCACTAGTCTTTATAGTCTCCAAATTTTATTCAAAGGAAAAGTTTGGGGGCATGATGACTCACCCACCTTGTGACCCTAAAGAACAGGAATGACAGGATTCACCCTACTCAATTTAAAAATGGGAGACTAGTACACATGATCTCTAGACTGACATACTTTAAACAGTCATCAGCCAATACATGTTCAAAAGATAAAGCCTCTTGTTTAATTTAATAATTTTTTGAGATTTTCATACATTGGTGTTTTATTTATAATTTCCCCTTACCCTCAAACTCTTCCCATAGCCCCCATCTCTCTCAAATCCATAGCCTCTTATTTATTGTTGCTACATATATACATATGTTTGTATATACACACAAACACACACATGTTGCCCTTTTTCGCCTCTCAAACCTTGAACATGAGCCCATATCACTGAAGACACTTTGGACACAGGCCTTGGAGGAACCTATCCGGAACTGACAAGGAAGCCTCCTCCCTGAGGACTAGCTCTCATAATACCTTGTGGTGCTATGCAAACTGCCAAAGGTGGAAAGAAATCAGTAGTCCTACACTTTAGTGTAGCTGTACAAAGAATCTGGGGTAGTAACTCAGATAAAATTTGCAGTAGACAAAACGCTTAAGTAAGAACTTCAAATATAATGCAACATTCTTCAGACATTCATGTGTTATTTTTAAATTGTTCAGCCTAGTATTCATCATTGTCAATATACTTGCAGAATTATATTTTCATCCAGTCATATGCATCTAGCAGTGTGAACTGCTTTACAATAGCGTTGTCAGGTGCTTGTCAATGCTCAATAAAATAAGTCAACAGTGAATGTAAAGCTCTAGATATATAGTAGTTATTCTAAAATGCTGCACTGCAAACATATCAAACATCGAAGCTTATCTTTATTTATGTTCAAATGGTGTGGATCAAATCCTCTTTAAATCCTCTTTGAATTGTTTCATATTCTCAAGCTATGTCAGTGTCATTGTTGCTTTGAGAAACGACTGCCTAAACTTGAGTAGAATAAGAACAAACAACATGCTGAAGTGGACTGGGAAAAGCACAGGAAGTTTCAACCTTACACAAAGAAATACAGGCAGTTAAGGAATTCTGAGACCTGGAGAAATAGTCTTCCCCCGGAAAGATCACACCATTCGTTATCCAATAACCAAAGGTCAGCCCTGAAAACATACATACTGTGGGGGGACATGCCCCCAATTTTCCCCAGGGTACTCTTGAGTAAGGAGAAGTGGGAAATATTTAGATAGAAACACAGAGAGGAGAGAGACAGATAGATAGAAACACAGGATAGCCTCAGAAGGGCCTAGATCAAAACCCACCAGCCCCTTCTGTCTCTTCCAAAGGGCTATTTATAGAAATGCCAAGTGGTGGAGTAAAAGACCTCCCCCTAGCACAGCCAAGTGCAGACTCTTCCAAACACCTGGTAGCCATGCACGTGGTCAATTCATCCCCTTATGCAGCCCTACTGTGTAAAGCAAGCTCAGATCTCACTAGGAAACTTCTGTGGGCTCCCAAAACATACAAGTAACATTTAAAAAGACTAAGTCGGGTATATTTTTGTATTTAGGCATATAAATGTAATATATATAATAACAGCTTTTGAAAAAGGAGGCATGAATTTGAAAGAGAAGAAGGAGGGCTACGTGGGAGGGTGTGGAGGAGTGAAGGGCAAGGGGGAAAATAGTGTAAGTATATTATAATTTAAGAAAATAAATGAAACTAATTTTTAAACTCAATTTCAAATACAGAAGTAGAAAGGCTGGAAGAATCTTTGGACATATAATCATGTCTCCCATTGCCATCAGCTTCAGACTTAAGTTTCATGACTGTTATTTCTGTTCAGAGTTAACTTGAGCAAAATTTCGGTAAAGAATAAACTCACTTCAAAGCTGAATGAAAGGGCTTGCTACATCCATGTATGTGCATTCTCGTGTTTGCGACTTTAATGACTGCTTCTGTTAATGCAACATTGTCGTGGAGTACGGGTGGCTTTCACAGCACTCTTGCCGTTGCTATAATTAATTCTCACTTGGAACGAGCACAACATTCATCACATTTTAGATGGTGCTCCAGCACACTGTGTCAGAACAGAAGGAAGGCGGTGATTGACAAAATGTTTATGTGACGGATACACTCACCATATAAATACACATTTGATGAACTCGAAAATTAGCTCGCTGTTTGGAACACTGGTGCATATTTTAAAGACCTAACTTCACAGAAGTGCTATTTTCCACTGCTCATTTCAGCTAAAAAGAGAGTAGTAACATAAAGTTCATATACCAAAACAAAATGATTTACTTTATTCAGCCATTTCGAACAACTTATGGCAGGGAATAGCAGGAAGCTTAAGGCCAGGCCACTTAAATTCCAATAACATGCAAGGAATGGGTTTTACTTCAGTCAAAGGAGAAGTCCAAATGTTTTTGTCTAGTACTGATATCCTTTGGCACTTTTTATTGATCTTAGATAAGGGTACATATCTTCAACTATCTTAGTCTTTAGAATTAATGAAGCACGCATACTAATTAAGTGAACTACATTTCCAGTTTACTCGCTCCTTTGTTTCCAATCCTTAATTCTCTTCCTATTCACCCTAGTTTCTAAGGAATTGCTTCACTTTGGTTCTACCTTATACAGTGTTCAGTTGTCCTGTTCCTTAACCTTCATCCTTGCTAACCTTGCTATAGGATATCTCTTCAGAGAGAGATTTCCATAAGAGACTTGCCATGGTGATTGCTCATGAATCCACAGGCCGATTGAACCATGTTTGTTTTCTCTCTGATGAGCATATTATGTGTGTGCATATCAGCTGAGGTCTGGCTGTTCTAACATAACCCAGTTCACATGTTTTATGTGTGGTTGGACTTATAGGAATAGCTGGGCCACGTGTTTCTCAAAATTCAGCAGCATATCTGGGCTTTCTCTTCAGACAGTTTGGGCATGGAGAGCAAAATTGCTTCCAGGGTGTCCTGAGACCCACACCTTGGATAGGCCCAGGAATATTCTGCATCTTATTTGGCCAAAGCAAGTTTCAAGACTTCCTTAGATTCAAGAATAAAAGAAACAGACCCAGAGAGAAGAGGCTAAAATGTTCCACTGTAAATCTCTTGATAAAAAAGAAATAAAAACAGGCTAGAAAGATGGCTCAGTACTTAGGAGCACTTTCTGCTCTTGCAGAAGACTCATGTTTGGCTCCTAGTATGTAGATAAGGCAGCTAATAATTCCCTATAACTCCAACTTGAGGGGCTCCAACATCCTTGTCTGGCCTCGGGTCTCGGGAATTTTCATTAGAATAACACGGAGAGTTTTTAGAAACAATAAGTATTTTGTAAAATAGCTTTCCATTCTAAAGGAGTTATCATTTCATGGAATTAAACAAATGGGAGTATGCAATATGATTTTGACACCAGACAAACAGAAACGCAAATTTTACTTCTGAAATTTACTCTTGTGTGGCTGGCCAAATCGCCACTCTACCTTCACACTGTATTATAGACACATCATGAAGCACTCATAGAGTATTTTATGTAATATGAATACTCATACCAAACATCAATCAAACTTTCCTTGTGTACTAATTCACACTTTGACAAAAATGAATGAACCCAAAAGGGAAGAACCCAGGGGATTTTGGCACGGAGCCTGCCCATCCAAAAGAGATTTAGAGGGCCTATATTTTAAGTTCCTTGAAAAAGAACCATTTATTAAAAGTAGGATTTCAAAAACTAGCATTTTTTGTGATATTTTCAACCTCATTTTTAATGAGTTGTCTTTTATGCATAAGCTGTCAAAGTATTTTCTTGGATCCAACATTTAATACTGTAATTTGCCATAAGGAAAACTATCCTAAGGCAAACACAGAACTTTCATCAAACCTGTCTGGGAGGGACTGGAGGGTTGGATCAATGGTATATGAGCACTACGTGCTCTTACAGAAGACCCAGATTCAATTACCAGTACCCATATGGAAGCTCACAATCATCTGTATCCCCAGTTCCAGAGGCTCCAAAGATCTTTGTGGACACTGCACATACCTGTTACACAGACATACATACAAGCAAAGTGCCCATACACATTGTGGTAGTTTGAATGTAATTGGCCCCCATAATCTCATCAGTAGTAACGCTATTAGGAGGTGTGGCTTTGTTGCAGTGGGTATGGCCTTGGTGGAGGAAGCGTGTCACTGTGGGGGCAGGCGTTGAGGATTCCTATATTCAGGATACTACCTAGGGTTCAGTCAACTTCCTGTTGTCTGCAAGATGTCGGCTTCTCAACTACTACTCCAGTACCATGTCTGCCTGCATGCCAACATGCTCCCCGTCATGATGGTAATGGACTGAACCTCTGAAACTGTAAGTGAGCCACCCCAATTAAATGTTTCCTCTTTAAGAGTTGCCATGTCATGGTGTCTTTTTCACACCCTAACTAAGACACACATAAAATAAGTATACATAAATATTTTTAAACTGTCTCGGAAATGTGTAGTTTATACTTTCACATTTTTAGGATCTCTCTCTCTCTCTCTCTCTCTCTCTCTCTCTCTCTCTCTCTCTCTCTCTCTCTCTGTGAGATATGGACTCTTGAGTTTCTTGATAACCCATGACAAAAACATACTAACAACATGTATAGTCGAAATGAATGGATGAATAAAGTATTCAATACTTCCAAAAGATTGTTTGCTATAAGGGAGAAAAGAACCAGTCTCTCATTTATTTGAAAGATAATTTATTTGCATCTTCTGTACCCAGAGGGCAAAACTAAATCATTGTTATATAAATGTAGAAAGTATCTTTCATCATTTTACAGAAGTCTCAGGACTTCACATCTCTAGAGTCACAGTTAATCTTGTAGCTCACAGATATTTTGAGCTGGTTATACCCTCTCTTCTGTGAGATGTTTTGTCATTTATTCCAAATTGTTCATTTACACATTATTTATCTCCTCGGTCAAGGTCACTGATACACAGTGAAGCTTCTTCCCTTTAAGCAGAATGAAAATCATCCCTGGAGAAATGGTGCTTTGGAAACCTCATTTCGGGGTGCTGCTTCCCAAAAGGAAAATTGTTGAGAAAGGATCAACAATCTTTAATTCTATCAGAAATTTAATCTTGTAATGAGGCCTGAAAATTCCATTTTTGTTAATAGAAAGAGAATCAGCATGAAATGTGGTGAACAAACCGTTTCCACTGGCGGCTAACACAGTCACACTGAGTCACCACAGACTCAGCATAATAAAACTGATTTAATTACATTGAGGGGAAGGCAGTGAGGATGAACTAGATTGGCTCCATCAACCAATACAAAGAAGACACACAACTCAAACTTACTATTGGGAAAGTAATGTGCTTTCTGTATTGAGCAGACGTACTCTTTCCTAGCTGTGCTATTAACAGGTGTCCTAACAGGTAGCAATGTTGTTTGTATTGAAAATCAACAGGAAAAAAAAACAATTAGCTGTTGTGTTCATTTCTTTGGGCCACTTCTTAACCGTCTCTTATCTGAATGTTTTTATCTCTTAAAACTGAATATATCTCCAAGGTGATGCCATCAGGAGGTGGTGGCTTGAGGACAATTACATGAGACAGAATCCCCATGAATGGAGTTAGCACCCTTATCAAGGAATCCCTTGAGAGTGTGTTTGCCTTTCCCACTATGAGAGAACACAATAAGTCACAAACTACAAATTGGGAAACATCTTATCCCCAGGTACCAAATCTATGTCTGCCTTCATCTGAGATTTTTCAGCCATCATATAAGATATCTAGGTTATACAGTTGGACTGAAATCATTCTTGTGAATTAGACTAAAAGCTCTAAGGACATTTATCAAATGCACACAGGACATATTTTCCTTTTTATTAATTTGGTAACAAGTCCATTTAAAATAAGGGATGTATGCATATACATATAATTGAGTAATTAAGGTTATATGTCAAACGAAAAGGGAGCATACCTAAGCCATGAACAGCCTTCATGAACCCAATCTCCAGGCCAGAACCTAAATCTAGCCATCAGACCAGTGGCCCCCATGCTCCAGTCTAGGCTCCATTGTCCCTGAATCCAAAGTATTCAGAATTGAAACTGCTTTGGTAGACCTAGGGTCCAGGCCCAGCCCAGTAAGGACTAGTTACATTTCAACCCCTGACTCTGACACCAGGACCATCCCTAAAGATTCAGGTTCTGTCCCTAGGACAGTTACAAACTAAATCCTATGAACACGGGTTTCAGGGTGTCCCCTAGAGATACAGACTCCAGGATCAACCCTACAAACCAAACAAACAGGTCCAGATTAATAGATACAAGTATCAGATACAACCCTAAAGATGAGGTGTCAGGACTGTCAAACTGCTGATCCAGGTGCCAGGCCAATCTGCTTCTAGAACTCCTGCAAATCCACTCATGACCTCCTTTAGATCTCTGGACACGGAATTTCCCAGACAAAGCCAATCTGCAAAGAATGACACAAACCCCCACTTCACTGTGGTGGTGTGAAATAGAATGCCCCCTAGAGGGAGTGGCATTATTAGGAGGTATGGCCTTGTTGGAGGAAGTATGACCTTGTTGGAGAAAGGGTGTCACTGTGGGGGCAGTCTTTGAGATCGCCTATGGACAAGCTACATCCAGTGTGTAACAGTTAGTTCACTTCCTGTTGCCTATGGCTCAAGATGTAGAACTCTCAGCTCCTTCTCCAGCACCATATCTGCCTGCACTCTGCCATGTCCTGCAATGATGATAGTGGACTGAACCTCTGAAACTGTAAGTTAGCCCCCAATTAAATGTTTTTCTTTATAAGAGTTGCCGTGGTCATGGTGTCTCTTCACCGTAATAGAAACCCTAACTAAGACATTCATCAAACACATACACATTAGTATGCAACAAAAGTAGAAAAAAATGGAGGAGCCATAACAGCACAGAAAGTATGCCATAATCTTCCAATAGCTGATCTCAAAAAAAAATACAAATGTGTGCTACCTAGTAAAGAATTCAATGTAACTAGTTTAAAGACTCATGGGTAACTTTAGGATAACAGAAAGTATTAGGATTACACTGTGAGTATATTGTAGTGGCAGGGTACATACTTGACATGCATGAGCCAGTGGGAAAAATAAATAAGGGGGAAATTAACATAAATATTGAATATATGTACACATATACACACACGTAATATTTGTAATAGAAACTCTGAAAGAAAAAAATAATTGAAATTGAGAGTTGAAATAGAAAACCAACAGCAGAACTGATCATGTACAAGAAAAAAATGTATGTATCAAGTATCCTTTCTAATCACACTGGTATGTGAAATGAAAATGATGACAAGAGGAATTCTAGAAAATTCTAGAAAAATCACAAAGAGCTGGAAATTAAACAATGTCCTCCCAAGGCGAGAGCAGAAATAAATGAGAGACTAGAAAATATATATAGCAGCAATCATCAAGGAGCCTAAGTGCTATTTTTCTAAAAGATAAAACATATACAAATTATTTAGACTAAGAGAAAGGGAATAGAAAGATGTGAACTTGAGGAGTCAGGCAGACAGGAGTTGGAAGAAGATAACTTCTCACTGCATTCTAAATACCAGACCCCATACCCCCAGATTATAGCACTTACAACACAGAGAAGTACACCCCTCATCAAGGAAGCTTCTTTGTGCAGCAGATGGAGACTGTCACAGAAAACCACAACTGATCAAAACACAGAGGACAAGTGACCATGAATGTCCAGCTCTAGTGGATACATCTGTAACACAACTCCTGCTCAGGGAACATGATGGAAAAATGGATGGAAATTCTATAAGAGCCAGAGGTCCAGGAAATCTTCTGTGAGATCATGTCTCCTATGAATCAGAGGGAAGCTACACTCACAATGCCTCAACTATATGGCTGCCCAAACAAGACTTGAACGACAACGACAACAGACTTGCTAATGTGGAAGAGTGAGATCTCCCAGGTCCCCACCCCTAGGTGAAGAGCTACAGGCAACTAATGGCTACAGAGAGAGAAAGAATTAATCTTACCCAGAAACGAGCACTCTAATTGGCTAAACGATACCAAGCAGTCAACCCCAAAATCATGTTCATACAAGCAACACTAGATGAACTCAATAGGTTGTGTTAATATATTTATACATTTATGTATGCATATGTAACGATAATCATCAAAGGAAAAAAAGCCATGACTTTGAGAGAAGTAAGGGAGGATTTATGGGATGGGTTGAAAGGAAGAGAGGGAAATGGAGAAATTATGTAATTATATTTTAATTAAAATTTTTAAAATGAGTAAATTGCCTAAGTAGACACTACTTAAAACAAGGTATTTTAAAAAATGGCCAATAATTATATGAAACAATGTTCAACATGGGCTGAAGAGATGGGTCAGCAAATAAAAGCGCTTGCCACCAAGTCTGACAACCTGAGTTCAATCCCTGAAGGCACATGGTAGAAAGACAGAATAGACTTGAAGTCGTCCTCTGCCCTCCACACCCATGCAAAAAGAACAGTAATTCTTGATGATAAACATTCTTAAAATTGTTTGACATCCCTTACCAGAGAAATACAATGAAAACTATGGTGACTATTTAATTCTTATTAATGTGGCTAGTATTGAAGGAGAAATAAGAAGAGAGAGTGGAGGGAAGGAAATATGCACAGTGTTGGTGGAAATCAAAATTAGTATAGTATTTATGAGAAAAAATGTGATACTCTCTAAGTTAAAAGCAGAAGTAAAATAGTAATGCCACTATAGCATGTATATCAAATGAAAAGGAAATGTGTGTTCAACCTGCATGCCCATGTTTATTGCAGTACTGTTGATGATAGCCAAAATATGAAATCAATAAATGAATGGATTGTGGATATATACATAATGGAATGCTAGTCAGTCTGAGAAATCCCTGTCTTACATGACAATGTAGATGTACGTGGAAGACACTTCGGAGCTGGAACAAGCCAGCACACAAAAGTAAACATTGCCAAATTTCCCTCTTGCCGAGTCTTCCAAAGATAAACTCACGGAAGTACCAGAATGGCAGTGACAGGTTACTGGTTGAAGGATACAAAGTATCAGACAACAGGAATAAATTCAAGAGATCTACCACCTCCTGCTGATGTAGTTAATCACATAGATGTTCCTGAAAATCACTGATAGATTTTAAGAGTCTAATTGTACAAAACATCATTAAGCATCTGAGCTAATGAATGTAATCATAGCCCACATTATTTGCTATATTTCAAAGCATGATATAGTGTGTAGTGATTTTTGTCGATTTAAAAATTAATAAAATGCATAGAAAAGGAGGAGGTAGGTAGTGGTAGCCCATCATGGAACCTGGAAACATAAAACCACTGCAAATGCAGTTACCATGATATCAAAAACCTGCTAGTGGCCCTTCAATACCTACCATTTTCTCATATATGGAATGAGGAGATTGGCTGCAATTGCTGACAATGCTCTTCCCAGGACAAAAGTTCTATAGTCTATCATTTACCAAGAATTTACAGGCTACCTAAACGATAGCATGGAAGAACCAAAGCAAAGTCTAATTTTTTATGTTTTATTTATTTGTTTGTTTGTTTGTTTGTTATTTATTGTTGTTGTTTCTTCAAAATAAAATATAATTGCATCATCTTCCAGTTTCCCTTTCCCCCGCTCCAATTCTTTCTCTGTGCCACCACCCCTTTGCTCACTCACAAACTCGTGGCCTCTAATGTGTGGAACAACAATTAAAGAAAAAGATCTTTTAGAGTGCTTAAGTCATTGTTTTAATATAGTGCATAAATAAGAAATAAGAGAGCAGACAAAACTACACAGCTCTATCCACTGTTCCATTCGAGAACCACTAGCAATTGGGTTTACAGACAGTTATCTGCACAAAAACATACTTTGAAGGTATCCCACTTACCATCCAGGCTTTTATTCCCCACTCTTTAACCAACCTGGATGTGACAAGAAATGTGAAAATTGGTCACTGTGCTTCATCTTTTCCTGGCTTTTACATTATGTTACTATGAGCATTATTACCTTATCCTTGCACTCCCAGGAATTAATGAAGCATTGCAATAGCCAATCATAACTTGCAACTTACAGTCTGGTGTCCTGTCGGGCTTATAATTATTTTTAAGACAAATCTACTAGTTTAGTAAACCCCGTCATTAGGTTCTTCTTAGAGCTGAAGAAGCTGTTCCTTATGCAACGCTTGTCATGTTTCTGTAACTTCCTTCCTGGCCACTGCTTGTAGTAAACATCCTCTTTGCTCCATTTTAACAGAGCTGCCCACAGAAGGTCATTTATTAGGTAATCGCTTGTCTGTGAAAAATTCTAATTACTCTATGTTTGTCAAAGGGAGGAAACAGCATTGCATTTGAATGCAGAATGAGAAGCAGCCACATATTCAGATCAGGCGACGGGAAGTTTGTTAAATTGACAGATTTTAAAAAAAAATTCTTTAACAGGCTACATTTTGAGAGTTTAAAAGAACTGATATACTATCAGCTATAATGAAGATAAAAACACAGAGTTTATGGTGTTATCAATTTTGGAGTTAAAGTAAACGAAAATTGATTTGTAAATGTTGTAGGGATACTATTTTTTCTATGGAGTCTTAGTGCCCCCTGCTGATCCTCAAGAAATGTGCTTTTATTCCCCACCCCCACCCCCCGCATTCATGGTGGTTCCTGTTATTCTCCCCAGAGGGGCATTTCTCTTTTATGAAATAGGGGCCTTTTCTACATGATATTCTGCCTCAGCAGTATCATGACATAATAGTTCTTTCAACTGTCCACCATGGTTAGAGAAGGAGCCTGTGAGGTTCCATCCTTTTCTGGGGAGCTTGTGATTTAGTGGTTGCTGGAAGAATGGTTGTCATTTTCTCTAATGGTATAGCCACTATGGGACCAGCAGGAAGAGGAAACAATTCAAAGGAGACACCAGAGGATAACTGGGAGTGAATATAATTACAACCCATTGCATGTGTCTATAAAATTGTCAAAAAGAAAAAAGAAAAAAATGAATAGGCACAAGCTTTCAGAGAGAAGTTCACAGGGTATGAAATCACCACTTAGTATCATAAGCAAATTGGCTGAACTTCCTAGCTAAAAGAAAAGTAGAGTCAAGAGGACATAGGAAGAAGCCCTTGATGAAAATTAGTGCACATTACAAAGTTTTCACAATGGTCCCAATCACAGAAGGGTTCTGAGTTTGATGATTGCTAAACAAACATTTTCCATTCACATCGGTTTATGAACAGACATGGGCACAGCAGACACCAAGATACCATGCATCATTGAAGACCGCTCACTAAAACTGTTCATTGTGATCACAGTTCAGTCCTCTCCTGTTCATTATCTGTGTGGGATTACTGCTATTCCCACCTGAAGACTGAGGAAATGAAATTTGGAATGAACAACCATTAATGGCAGATATTTCTACGAGGTGAACGGAAGAAACATATCTTCCACATCTGCTCCTTAGTTCTGTTAGATTATTTCAAAACAAATCAAAGACAGTTGTATTTTTCCATTTTCCCTTCAGATGTTTCCTTTATTCTTTTTATCTAGTAAGTTTGACTATTTAACTATGGCCTTAAAAGTCACAGTTTTTCCACCTGTTAATCAAGTCTTTCATCACATGTAATATGATGGTGTGAACTCTTGAAACTTTGTTAACCTATTTATTCCATGTGATTATAAAGCAACTGACCTGTGAATGAACTTTACCGATGCCAACCAACGTGACCGGAGTTCACACCTCAACCGTTTCCTTTAAGGCTCTACAACGCTTAGTCACCATCCATGTACCCTAATGTCTCCATGGCCAGCTACCAAACAATGAAGGGTAGTTTCTGTGCTCTAGAACTCACTGGAAATATTCCAACTAGTCAATCCTAAATCTTATTGTCCTGCATTGCCCATTGCTGATCTAAAAATTTTACATTAAGGACATTTATCATGGACCGTTTTCTGCCTCTATCTCCTGACCCACCCCATGTGACAACCCTGTGGAAATTGAATGAGAAAATGATAAATTATTGGGCTATTCAAACACACACAACAACAGAAAAAAAAGTCTTGCACAAATACAATAAGCTTTTCTTATGAACTCAAAGCAATAAATGGCAGTTAACATAGTTAAGAATCTTCTTTGAGCTCTAACAAATAACTATCAAAATGCCATTTCCCCAAACCACTATACCCCAACAGCTTCTGAGCCATGACAACCCCAAGCAGTCCACTCAAACAAGACCGTCAGGGTTCAACAATGTTATGATGTTTCCAAGGTTAAAAAAGGCAAGAAGTCAATCAATCTGAGGTATTACAGGACTGAGAGAGGGGAAATTCAGACATTCCATTTCGTGTGTGTGTGCCTGACCTGTTTTGATATATAACATCAGGTTTTCCATTACTAAGGATCAAAAAAGCACCATAAATACATGGCAAAATCCTATTGCTAGAGACATCACACATTTTGGCTACAGGATGTAAGAAATCAATCTCAAACTGGCCAGGAAACTTCTTCCCTGCTTAACGACTTTCATAATAGCAGAAGGGGCTATGCAGGCTGCTGGGAGAGAAAATGTATCAATGGTCTTATCTAGTACAAAGCCCTGGGTGCTACAGTACTGCTCCGTCAGGTATGATATACCTACTTAGTACAACAGTGGCATGATGGTCGTGGGTAACTAACTGCTTTCTGATTAGATTTGAGGCCTGCTTGCATGACAGAGTTTCATTCCTGGTACTATAATTATTCTCAAAAGTCTATAGTTGGGGAGATCACAGGCCCCAGGGTAGGACTTACTACTGCTATTTTGCAAAATCACCATGCTTTCTAAATGTCTTCTAAATATTTATATTTACATCCATAGATATGGGCTGCACATGTCTTCTTTTGCTTCTTTTGCAGTGGACATCAGTAAATGGAGATGTAACTGATCCCAGTGCTAAGAATAAGACCATGAGTGTTCAGCCTGAAGTGGGTTCGACTTTACCTGTCCCCTCAACACACACTTCCTAAGTTCAAGGAGCATCACAGAGGTGAAGGTGGAAAGAAGGAAAGATGGAAAGGATGGAGAGGAATGCTTTGAAAAAGCTTTCTTCTGGATATGGCATGACTACGTTAATCATGAATTTACTGTAGCTATGGTTACCTGCACCAGGCCAGCACAAGATTAAGCTAGTCAAAATCCCAGCGTGGATTGGTAGGTGATCTCCAGGCCCCACCCTCTACTGAAGAACTATAGGCAGTGGATGGTTTCTAGAGGGAGGAGAATCCTTTTTTTCTTTTTCCTTTGCTTTTCTTTCTTCTTCTTCTTTTTTTTTTTTTTAGGATGTGACCTCTGGCAAGTTTATGTGCTCTATTGGATGGACCCACATCCATGAACATATGTGCAGCCTTAAATTGACTTAGTGGGTTATTTATTTAAAAGGCAGAGCATGACGTTGGAAGGGTGTGGGGCATGTTTGGGAGTTATGGGGTGAGTGAGTTAAAAGGAGGAAACGGGTAGATAGGATCATATTTCATTGTATGAAATTATTCAAAGATACGGAAAAAGTTTAAAGGTATAATAGGAATTTTCCACCCAGGTCAGTTCTACTCACCAGCACAGTGTTGGGTTACCTAGCAGTGCTTCTTGGATGTGAAATTAAAGACAGAGATATAAAGCTTCCATGTCTGCACTTTGCACATCATATTCTACCCACTAGCCACCAAAATATCTACAAACAACTCAAACTCTTTAACCAAAACTGCTACTTGAGATGAGGTAATTCAAGTATTTAAATAAGCATTTGAGTTTATGTGTTACATTATTTTTGTTAATAAACATTAGAAATTCAGTTAGTTACTGTCACAAAATCCAAGTTCAATTTTCAGCTCAAACCAATGTCAAAATCAGTAGGCAATGGTCATCCTCCAGTATCCATAAGTGTCATTTCCCATATCCCTACAAAGCCATGTTTACACTCACTACATTGTACACTCCTGACCAAACTCTGCGACAAAGATCCAGCCCAACACTGAAATGCCTCTAGCTCAGAAGGAATAACCAGATAGAAGGTGGAAGGAGCTACAGAATAATATAAGCTCAAATTTGAATTTTAGACAAGTAATAAAAGATGTTTAAGATCAAAATCCCCCATACAACATTTAGGTCATATTTATGTCAAGCAGCAGTGGTCAGTATTTATTGGAAATAAAGTTTTGCCCCATGCATTGTATTTTACCTGTTAACCTTAACCCAAAACCTAGAGAATCTGAATTCCTTCTGTGGAGTCATCAGGAGGAAAATGAGCTGAGGAAGAAGACTGAACCTTATTTCTCACACATCTGCTAAAATGTAAAAATGCTGCAGAGCTCCTCTGGCCCACACGTGTGTCTATTTTCACTGCCACAGCCCATCCTGGGAGAACAAAAAATGTTTCTGGGATGACATACAACCAGATAAGTCCCCAGGGTAGGAAAAAGAGAGATGGTGTGGGCATTTACTTCTGTCTCATTCTGCCTCTCAACAAGCCGCACTGGACCTCAGGTTTGGCCTTTGATGCCTTTTCAATGGCTGTGTATGAAGATAAAAGGGAAATACCATAGAGCAAAGGAGATAAAAATGGCCTTGGTATAATAACCCCAAACCACTAAGTTGCTTATAATGTCAGAATAGTTTTTACTTTATATATTTCTCTAATTTTACATCTTATTTTCTAATAATAAACAGTTACTTTGGAAAAAATGGAGTTTCTGTTTGAGACTGCTGAGACATGGTTACATTTTCCCCACAGTATTTCTAAATTCTTCCTGTGGTGGCTTTGAAGCCAAATTCTGTTTTAGGCTCTCAGTATATTATGATTCCCTGGTCCCACCAGATATGGAAGCATTCCTTTTGTCAATGTTTTCCCCTGGGAATAATTCATTTTTAAAGAAAACTATAATTTATTTATCAGAATTCAGGCTGCTATTGCTCCACGTTGCTTGCAAATATTTTATGAAGTTTCTTTTTTTTTTT